>CAJHNH020005890.1:42104-72104 GCA_905116865.2 Candidula unifasciata | reverse complement strand
ATCATCAAGATGAAACATTGACAACCATCATATTGTTATTTAGACACTAAATTATCAGTTGTTGGGGATTGTTTCGTTTGTTATTTGACGCTTTGAATTATGTGTGTGTTTTTCTCCAAGTTCTTATTAACAGTGGAACGTAAACTCCATGGACCACTGAATGAAATAATAACAACAATGAAATTTATACAAGAGACACAATTGCTGATATAAACAACTTATTTCAGGCGAACGAAAGTAGAAGATTAACAGTACTTGGGATTTTCCCTGTCCTCTTCTTGTTTGTCACAGTTTGTTATGTGTGGGAAAGGGATTGGAGGAGAGGGGGGGGGGGGGGGGGGAGTCTGGCTATATACTCAAGAAAGGCGCTACCTGAAACAGGCTGGAGACCACGGGGCTACTGGCTCGCCTGTTGAAATGAATGTCTTAGGGTCAAGAAAAAAAATGACGTAAGACTTTCATGTTTTATTGCAGCTTTAAGTCAGAAATACAAGGGGTATTTATTCCCCCAGCCGACACGTGTAGTCATTCTACTAAGAAACAACCGACCGGCTGCTTCGAGATACCAGCTTAGTGATCTTGTGTTTCTGTGTAGTATTGTTTAATTTGTATGTGCTGATGAAGGCTCAATAGCCGCAACGTTCACGTTTTGTTTTTATTTGCTATATTGTGAAGCTTGCTTATATACTTTTTGTTCGGTTTTATATCTTTTCTTGACAAGTCAGAAATAGGCTTACACGTTAAAAAAACTATGTATAAAAGACCATTTTTACACACCGTCAGGCGTATGTGGCATATAGTGCTAGGCGTATGTGGCATATAGTGCTAGACGTATGTGGCATATAGTGCTAGACGTATGTGGCATATAGTGCTAGACGTATGTGGCATATAGTGCTAGGCGTATGTGGCATATAGTGCTAGGCGTATGTGGCATATAGTGCTAGGCGTATGTGGCATATAGTGCTAGACGTATGTGGCATATAGTGCTAGACGTATGTGGCATATAGTGCTAGACGTATGTGGCATATGGTGCTAGGCGTATGTGGCATATAGTGCTAGACTTATGTTTTATAGACCAATCAGTACTCGATGACTGATGTGGTCAACATTACGCCGGGCTCTTTCACTTCCCATGGACTTTACCTGGTACCCACTGAAGGCTGGACTGACTTTGGTGCAAAAAGGAAAGACCGGCTGCATTCAGATTTCAACACACGAGCTTCCGATTTGAGCCCACGACCTGTTTTAACGTATAGCCACTGCATCACGATGGTTTCTTTAAAATAATGTATTTTATGTAAACCTTAAAACTTTATTTGTTTACTGTAGGTAAAACTTCTGCTAATGGTAAGTTATAGCCTGACTATCCTTACGTCCTTTTTAGGACGTATTTTTTTGTTATTTGAAGCCCCACTCTGGCTTTTTCCAGGGGCCGCAATATAGGCAGGCCATAAATATGGCCAATTGTCTGAACGCGGTTTCTGGGACCTCTCCACGGTGATCCTCATCCGCATGGTGGCACTTTGTGTCATCGGGTGTTTATTGCTTTTGTAATGTCCTGGTGGGGTAGAAATTCATTCATTCATTCAAGTTATAGTCAAAAGGATCGACTTTAATGCACTCAGTTTAATTCCATTTGTCACGGTCCCTATCAGCAGGAGACTTGTAGCCCATAGAGAGCGTTGAACAAAGTACGAACACCTAGCTGTAGTGACGACTCCAACGAGCTTACGACACTGGCCAAGAGGGCAACAGTAAGTTACAATTGCGGCATTTAACATGTTTCCATATTTCCGACTCACCCTGAATATAACAAACATATCATATTTTGCGTGTACTTTTCCGGCCGTTTTCTGCAGAGGAACAAACACTTTGATTTATGGCTGTTACACCATTCGGATTCGGGCGCTGGTCTTATGGTGTTTATCAGACAATATCAAATACAAGACAACTGCAAGCCGAAAGCTGTCTGTCCACATGGGGAAAACAACTCATTCCAAATTCTGTTTATAGTCTATACAACGACGCCCAAGCCGCATTTTCCTGTAGTTGAGAATAACTCTTTATCGAATTTGGCTGGGGGTAATATTGTTGAAGACAATCTTATGGCGGATATTTTGACAGTGATATCAAATACTAACGACACCGGGCTAGGCAAGCGAGACGGTTGTGTCCCCGTTGTGTTTTCTTTATGAAGTAAAATAAATAATGATTACAGAGTAGTGAGAGCACCATGCAAAGTATAGAATGACAGTACCAAGAACAACAGCCTTAAATAAATAATCTTTTTCCGGGTGCGCTCTTAAAAAAGGCGGTTAGCACATTATGTTGTGATTTACAGCTAGGCTGTGATATCTGCGTCTTTTAACTCAACAAATCAGTGTTCAGCAAATCTTTAATTTGTCGCCTTTAGCTGAAAACTTGTAAATATGATTTCCCCTTCCCTTAGAACGGAACTCGAAAACCACAAGGGTGGGAGTGGCACTTAAGGAAATACAGATCATCGTACAATAGAAAGAATACACAGGAGATCATTACACTCCCCCCTTTTTTTTCCCAACGCATTGATGAGGTAACAGAAAGATCTGAAATCTGTCCAGTAGAGATTTAGTATTCTTCTAAAACACGTTCTCAAAATCGTCCATTTTTCTTAATCTAGAGCTACCGTTGCTTTTCAACACTCGCATCCATACGTTGGCACTGTGATCCAAATGTTTAGCAGTTTGTTAAAGGCACTGTAAGTTTTAAATTAAATTACTTTATTTTCGCACATTTCTCTTGCTCCTTGATAAAGTAATCACATTTTCGGACACCGTAAATACCACAAGTTGAAGAAGCGCAAAAGCAGTTTCAGGAAACAGGGGTGGGCCATCGCCTAGAAGATTTATTGACATCATATATGTACTGGACACTGGGAAACTCGTGGCTAGCTGGTACTTATCTGTCCACTCAAGGTCCAGGAACCAGACGGTAAATAATGGATATATTCAATTATCCTTGCTGGCCGTGACTCGCTAGGAACTTGTCCGCTTTACGTTTCGTAGAGCGGAGGTGATAATATATTGTTATGTTTCTGTCAAATGTGTTAGATTTCTTGGAACGTGTTGATATTGTTTTCTTTGTTTGGTTCACAGTCGTTAATACCTGCCTGCTGATATTGTTTGTGTGTCCAGTTAACAGTTGTTAATAACTGATTGCTGACATTGTTTTCTGTGACTTGTTAACAGGCGTTAGTAACTGATTGCTGACATTGTTTTCTGTGACTTGTTAACAGTCGTTAGTAACTGATGGCTGACATTGTTTTCTGTGACTTGTTAACAGTCGTTAGTAACTGCTTGCTGACATTGTTTTCTGTGACTTGTTAACAGTCGTTAGTAACTGCTTGCTGACATTGTTTTCTGTGTCTAGTTAGCATTGTTTTCTTTGTCTAGGTAACAGTGGTTAATATTTGCCCGCTGACATTGTTTTCGGTGTGTTTTTAACGGTTGTTAATATCTGCTTGCTGACATTGTTTTCTGTGTCTAGTTAATATCTGCTTACTGACATTGTTTTCTGTGTCTAGTTAATATCTGCTTACTGACATTGTTTTCTGTGTCTAGTTAATATCAGCTTGCTGACATTGTTTTCTGTGTCTAGTTAATATCTGCTTACTGACATTGTTTTCTGTGTCTAGTTAATATCTGCTTACTGACATTGTTTTCTGTGTCTAGTTAATATCTGCTTACTGACATTGTTTTCTGTGTCTAGTTAATATCTGCTTACTGACATTGTTTTCTGTGTCTAGTTAATATCTGCTTGCTGACATTGTTTTCTGTGTCTAGTTAATATCTGCTTGCTGACATTGTTTTCTGTGTCTAGTTAATATCTGCTTGCTGACATTGTTTTCTTTGTCTAGTTAAAGAAGTTAATATCTGTTGTATTTATACTAGATTGGTTCAGATACAAACATCATAAACATCCGGAATTGTTTGCTCAGATTAGCAGGGTTAAATTTGTTTTTTGAAATTGTAGCTTTCTAAAGTTAAATGTTTCTTAGTTGTGTAGTCCTACCTGACCAGACAACAACCTCGACTCACCACAGATATAGAGATGAAAAGAGGAGTACGCCAGGGATGTGTGCTATCCGCAAGTCTTTTCAACTTACATACAGAAAACATTTTAGACAAGTTGGAGAATGGACTGAGTATTAATGAAAGAATTATAAACACTCTGAGACATGCTAATGACAGTGTTACTAGCAGAAAGCAAGCAGGAGTTACAAGATTTAGTGGATCAAGTCAACATGCAGAGTATGGTTTAGATATAAATATCCCCCCCCCCCCCCAAAAAAAAAAAAAAACATTACAACCGTAACACGTTTCTTCTATATCCTGGACATGTAGTAACAGATGATGGTAAAAGAAAACAAAAAACGTAAATCAAAAAGACAGTAGGAATGGCTAAATCAGTCTTCAATAGGATGCGAAAATTAATAACAGCTAGAGCGATAAACAACACATTAACAATGAAAATCGTTAAATATTATTTGTGCTCAACGATACTGTATGGCGCAGAAACGTTGACAGTGAACGGGCAGCTAGCAAATCGAACTAAGTCTATAGAAATGTGGATACACAGAAGAATACGGCATATTTCATGGAGACGATAACAGTCAAAAACAAAAGTTCTGGAAAGACTGCGAATTACAAGAGAATTATTGAAACAAATAAAAAAGATTGTACTAAAATAATTTGACCACATCAAAAGTTATAATGAGCCATTGAAACCCATACTGGAGAAAAGGTGGACGGCAAGAGAACAAGAGGTAGATAACAAGTGGGAAGAAAACATCCAGAGAGAGACGAACAACAGTCTGCGAGAGTGTACAGCCAAGACAGGAGAAGAGCGTTAGAGATCCATTGCGGCTAACATTCACTGTGGAGACGGCACCTGATTGATTGATCAGAGCGATACGTCTTTAAATTGATGTCATCCATTCGATGGACTGCAGGTCCCTTGGTAACCGTATGAACAAAAGGGCAAGAAAAGGTCCCTTTCACACGCCAGTGGCGCACCGGGTATATGATCCTAGACTAATATTTTCAAAGACCTTCGACGGGAGATGGAGACAACATCCTGTTTCAAAAAAAAAAAAAAAAAAACCTCCACCATGCGGATTTGAACCCACAACTTTCGTACCCGAAGGCGAGGGTCTAATCGCGACACCACCTAAAATGACGATGCTATATGGGTTTCTGGAATTTGCTTCTGTGGAATTCTCATCCTTGAGGTATTAATCCTACAGGCAGCAGTCTTTTAGGGGTAAAAATTACCTACCCACATATACGTTTTTAAAATAGCCCTGACTGAAATAATGACAGGTAATTATTAGTTTCGGTCTGTAAGGTGTGGTCACGCCTGGCACTGCAGCCAGCAGTGTTGGGGGCAGCTAGCTCTCCTAGGAGGGTGAAAAGTGACAATTAGTAGCCTGTTGCTGTTCCGTGATAGCACAAGCCAACCCCCACCGAATTTACTACTTGTATGTCGTTGTTGCGCAGTGTGTAGAGCGCCTTGTACATGTAATTTACGAATACTTTACTAGATGTGTGCAATCCGAAGATTCACACTAGGCAGACCGCTATTGAACAAGATATATCACGACTGCCATGACGTCATTTGCCGACGAAAACTGAATAGTTGACAGTTGCGAAAAATGTGCGAATGGCTGAAGCTGGAAACCATAAGCTTATCTGTATCTGTACTTGATGCTGCAGTTTGCGGGGAGCTTAGGCTTAATACTCCGGTTTGGAGGTAAACGGAGTTATTCTATTTGATGCCGCAGTTCGCGGAGAGCCAATGCTCGGAACTGGAAGTAAACGGTTACTGTGCCATAGTTCAATACGGGCACTCTACTATATTTATTCTCCTGGTCACACACACCCCCTGTGGACGGTAACAAATAAAAGTGATGTATTTTGTTTAACTACGTTTTCTTCAAGTACCTTAGTTCAATATTCGGCATAGTCTGTGGCGGCGTCTGCCTGTTATTGCGTTTTAACACTTGCTACCCTTGCTGGACATTACTTGGTATTGGCATTGATTGTCGTCCGGCAAGGACCTGGGACTGTTGACCATATATCGCTATACAGCAAATGTCGCCTTACACTAGAGTCAGTAATATTTAGCAGACAAGTGAGAGATTATGTGCGAGCATCAGTGCGATAGTCTGGCAGAATAACAAGGCCTCTCCTGAATAGACACAAAGCCTGGTAAAGTTTTCATGTTTTGAAAGAAGATGACTCAGAAAGAGAAGTTATTACTTGCATCTAATGTAGGTAATAGACGCACTTTGAGCACGCCGGAAGTAGAGGAAATCTGGCGTACAGTGTGACACAAGGAAAGATATTGCATCTCAGGCTCTAGTAAAGAAATCAGACAGCACATTCTAATAACGAAATTCAATCCATATAGTTTAAGGTATTGATGATAAGTAAGTAGTAATGTTGACTCTGTACGCCTGGCACTTGCCAGGGGGCACCACGAACAGAGGGTCCCCGTGCTCCTTGACCATCTATATGGCATTTCCGTGAGTTGCAGTCGTTGGGGCCCCAGTACACAGGTTTGTCTTGTGGCCCATTATGCGGTTAAGACGGCCCTGCCTATGTGTTGCAAATTTTCTAAACAAGACAGTTTCTGCCGGAAATTTAAACCCGGAAGTGTCACTATCCACGATTTTAATAGTTTTGAAGGGTCAGTCTTGTAACGATATGCTGTGATCATTAATCACAGAGCTTTTAGCGGTCGGCCAAGCGTCAGTCCTAAATCGATTTGCTGCGGCTGTTCTTGATATTCTTTCAACTTAAACTCGGAAACCTTCTGGCAGTTTTTATCTCTCGTAGTGGGGAATAGCAGCGGCCTAGCGGGGTATTTGTAAAACGACAAAAAAATGACAATGCAAGATGGTATGGACAAACAACTATTCATAAAATAGAACTAAAAGCAGACATATTAGACCTAAAGGGGCAGATATCACAGCCTAGCTCTAAAGCACAACACAACCTGCTAACTGTCCTTAACTGGCGAACGCAGATAAAGAAGAATATATCACAGAAGTAAAGTAAAGTAAAGATTTATTTTCATGCCATCACTCGCATCGGGCATATGGGAAGAGCACCCATAGATTTACAAACCAATGGGCACTAGGTGGGTAATGTGGTCAGCATTACGCCGGCCGTCTTTACTTCCCCAGGACATTCATCCTGGTATCTATTTTAGACTGGGTCGACCTGCAACCCCCTATATCATGATAAAAATCCACGCAGCCAGCAGTGGGTTTCGATCACGGTACGTTGGAATTACGAGTCGGACTCGCCAAGACTAAGCCACGGACGCCGCATACATCACAAACAGTCAGGGTTGCCATACTGGCATTTTTGATACCAGATTCACCGTATTTGGCATATTTGAAATTGAACTGGCACAAGGTAATGAACTGGCATATTTTGGCATATTTGGGGTTTTCCTGGCTTTTCTTTTCAAGATGTGCTCACATTTTCTTCATGATTCCTCCGTTAGATACATGCAGATTTACTAAAAGCAATGTAGACCTACAGTTAACATCTTTATTTCAGTTTGACTTTGTTATAATGTCCTGGTACGGACTAACGGAGATTCGCGCCATTTCTTATTGTATTTGTTGTCTTCCTAAACGGATCGTGACTTCGATAAACCAAGGCCTTCTGTAATTTATGTTAACCTACTAGAATAAATGCGGGATATAAAACTAAAACCCACCACTGATACCAAGTGATTCAGACTTTTCATAAACTACTTGAGGACAGAAAATAGAGAGGACATAGAACAAGTTCTATCTGTGATAGATTTTATTACTTTTACCAATGGCCACGTCATCCCTAAAAAATGGAAAGCATCTTATGACATCGCAAGTATTATAGTAACTGGAAGAAAACATACCCATGGCTCAAAAGATCTTCAGACGGATCAGAGGCAACCTATTGTAAACTGTGTCAGTGTACTGTAGCACCAAGAATTATTGGCACATCAAATCATGAAAAATCCGAAAAACACAGGATGAAAATCCGTCAAAAAGCCAGTCACAGTGTTTCACAGCAATGACTCCTAGGCAAAGTAATGATACAGTTAGAGGCAGCAGAGTTGCAACTTGCTGTAGGCATGACCTGCCCTTGTGCAACAAGCACAATTGATCATCTAAGTGAAATCATGAGAACGCATGGTCGGGGTAATAAACTGGAGCACATACAGATGCATAGAACTAAATGTTCATGTTTAATAAAAAAAAATATTATATCGCCTGCACTTAAGGATGACCTTACTGATGATTTTCGGAAAATCATTATAGATGAGTTGCAAAGACTTCACCTCACATGAAAAAATGCTTAAAGATTGAACTCCAGAAAAGGTTTACAATGTATCTTCCACTTGTTCCAGTGAGGATGGCAGTCAGGAATTCAAACTGTATCTTTTGATGTGAAGTAAGTACAATGTTACATTTTATTTGGTATTTTCTGGCATATTTTGGGTAATAGTTTGGCATAAAATGAAGTTTTTTTTAAAATATCTGGCAACCCTGCAAACGGTGCAGGTTATGATACAGTTTCTGCCCCGTAACAAACTAAATCCACCACTTGACCGAAGATGAGAAACAGTTTCGCGAGTCGTGAACCAAGTATTGTGTGAACAACGTTCAAAAATATTCAACAAATACATTAACACATCTAATAAAATATTGAAAATAAGTCAATACAACAGTGTCAGACACACCCATCTGGTCAGCAACTTAACTTTATTAAAGAGAGTACGAATGGTCAAAAGCACAGTATACATAGTAATCCAACCACACACATTTACAAAAAACTTACTTCTCCTCCCCACTCCCTCCACACACACACACACGCACACACACACACACACACACACACACACACACACACACACACACATATATATATATATATATATATATATATATATATATATATATATATATATATATATATATATATATATATATATATATATACAAAACCCGAGCGCGCACACACAAAAACTCAGTCTCTCTCTCTTATCTCTCTCTCTGACACACATACACAGAAACCCAAGGGCGTAGACAAAAACTTAATCTTTCTCTTTTCTCTCTCTCTCTCCTTTACTGTGTCTTTGACACACATACAAAGAACTTCAAGCGCGCGCAGTCACACACACACACACACACACACACACACACACACACACACACACAATCTTACTGATTTAAACATTCTCTCTCTTTCTCTATCTAACACACACATACACAGGAATTTCAATTACTCACTCACACACACACACTTACTCAAAAACCCATTCTCTTAGACACACTGACACACATATATATATATATATTTACACACACACACACACACACACACATATATATATATATATATATATATATATATATATATATATATATATATATATATATATATATTTATTTATTTTCCACAAAGATCGGCCATTAAAGAAATTAGCAAACATAAATTAATCTGTATTAAAGGACACATTAGACAACATAAAAATTGAAAGCTGTAATGGCTACACCTTTATTCGAATTATTACCCAGTTCTCAGTGTCTAAAAGCACCTATACCAACTTGCAAAAATTAAAAACATTCTTGATTAAAACGCAAGAAAGATATTCCATATTTATCACATCCAGACATGTATATACTATTGTTCTACAATATGGGATGACTGTTCCAGTTCTGTTTTCAAACGGCTCACCACACTGCAAAACCGCGCCATTCGCTTATAAGTAATAATAATGGGACAGTGAGTTCCGAAACATATACACGTCTTATGCTACTACCGCTTCGTAAACGCCACTTTTCAGTAAGGCGAAATTTATTCACAAAATATTATCCCAAAAGGCTCCATGTTACTTATTGCCGCAGTCAAAATGTAATGAAAGACATAGTAAGGGCCTAAACATATTACATATCCCTAAACCTAGGACAGACCTAAACAAAACAAGTTTGGCGTACTCCGCAGCTCAACTGTGGAACTGTCTTCCACAACAAGTCAAAAATACAACTGGTCCCTATACACACAATCGAAAGCTGTTTGAATATTATTTGAGCACAGATTACATGCCCACATAGAAGATAAAAAAAAAAATATCTTAGAAATAGTATACATTTTCTCTAGATTTGTTACACCACTATGGTTTACTGAAATTATAAATGTAGACATTCCAGTGGTTGTAATAAATACTTTGATGTTATTGATAATGTATATTAGTTGTACGAATGAAATGATGTAGGAATGGAGGAGACCTCAAAGGGCAGAATGTTAGATGGGCCTGCGTGCCCAGTTCTTAACCCTTTGAAAATAAAATGTGTTTGTTCGTTCGTTCGTTCATATCTATCACATGATAGGGATAGATTCGACTGTTATTTTTTTTCTATAGAGAAAACACATAAAGCTGTTTGAACGTCTCATGAAAGCGTACATTCAACCGGAGTATACATTTAACAAAACAACATCTGGATTAAGTGCCAGATAAAAACCGAGAAAACAATGGGTAATTACCCGAGTGTGTTTTGGGACCCGATGTGTATGGAAAAGAATAGACTAACTGGCCCTTAACACGCACGCTGTAAACTTGACACATTACAATTCTGATGAAGTGTAACGTGTTAAGCTGTTGCAGGGCTCTTACATGGCTGTCGAAACAGAAAGAAACTCACGCAGTGACATCAATGAGCGTGCTTTTTTTAAGAAGACCAAACTGGCAAACTTCGACTAGAATGGGTTGACAGCATCCAGAAGTCCCCGCCTAAAGAAATTATCTAGGTAGCACAAAGTGGGACACGTAGGGGTGAAAAAAAGTAAAAGAGACAGACTGGCCGTGATTGCAGTGGTTGGTAGAGGACGCAGCAGACATACTGAACGCGTTGCGTTTTAGAGACTTTATGACAGAGGAGTTATAGACAATGAATCGCCTGCTGCAAATGGGTATTAAACGAGGACAGGCATGTAGAAACTGGTTACGGATAAAGAGGATCTGCCAATCAACTCCTACTGAATGGGTCGAACAGATGTGCTGGAATGTTGAGGAGGCCAAACAAGTAATAAGTGAAGCATAAGTAAGAGCAGTAAAGATCCCTTTTCACGCCATAGGGGCATCGGGTATATGGGAAGAGCGTCTCATATTGTTACAGACGAGTCGGCACTGGATGGGTAATGTGGTCAGCATTACGCCTACCGTCTTTACTTCCCCAGGACAGCCATCCTGGTACCTATTTTAGGCTGGGTCGACCTGCACCGCCCCATACCATTATACAAATCCACGCAGCCAGTAGTGGGTTTCGATCGCGGTACGTTGGATTACAAGTCGGACTCGCAACGGCTAAGCCACGGACGCCGCAACAAGCATGTATTAGGCATAAATAAGCATACTTTGCGGCTTAGATGTAAACTCCGATACAACGTGCCAAACGCTTGTGTGATGGGAAATGCGTAATAATGATGATGATAATAATAATAGTATTAATATTAATAATAACGAGGATAGTTTAGTTTCCTCTCAACTCAGCTACTACTTGTAGCAAGTGTTGATTAGAACAAGAGAAAACAGCAACTGAGACTAGACAATCGAAATGAAAACGTTTCCATTAATAATTAATCTTCCTCGAATAGTTTAAAGGCAAGGTACGAACGAATAACTAATTTATATACTCGAATATCTGTATATAACATGGCCACAGGGCCTACTTCCTTGTGAAATTTTTGAAAAAAAAAAAAATTATTTATATAAACATTGTTTAGTTTATGGAAGTGAATCTGGCCGACATTCAACATTCAGGGGAAAGGCAAGACAGGTATGAAATGAGACTCCTACCAGTACCTTCGAAACTGGATCTTGGTGATAACTGCTGGAGACTCGGACAGAACGTTAATGGGAATATCCTGGTTCATAAAAAAAAAAGAAGAAGATGAGGAAGAAGAAGAAGAAGAAGAGGAAGAGGAAGAAGAAGAAGAAGAAGAAGAAGAAGAAGAAGAAGAAGAAGAAGAAGAAGAAAAATAAGAAGAAGAAGAAGAAGAACAAGAAGAAGAAGAAGAAGAAAAAGAAGAAGAAGAAAGAAGAGGAGGAGGAGAAGAAGAAGAACAAGAAGAAGAGCAAGAACAAGATTTATGACAGTTTGCCTTCTTGGCAAGTGTGTCCGAAGAAGCTCAGCACAGTGCACAGGCTCTGTAACTTCGGTGAGGATCCTAAAATACTTTGGGTTGACTTTTAACTCCAAATTTTTGCCCGGGCAGCGTCACAGGCTACTCTTTTCGATTTCTAACTGCCAAGGGATTTTTTTACGTGTTCAACAATGCACACGGGCATCCGATCTCACTACCCAGAGACCAAGAGGGATTACTAGAAGTCCACGTCCACGTGAAAAAAATCCCACCCCTTAACGGGGATTGAACCCGGAACCTCTAGCACTCGAGGCGGCACCATACCTCAAAACCAAGCAGGTCCCCTAAATAAACGATTTATCGGTCCTATGAAGAAGTACAGCAGATGGTTACACACATAACCAAGATAATTGTTTGCCACAGTAATCCAGCCTAAAATGGGTACCAGGATATATTTCCTGGGGAAGTAAAGTCAGCCGGCGTGATACTGACCACATTATCAATCTAATACCGATTGGTCTGTAAAAATATGGGTGCTCTTGCCAAATACCCGATGCGCTGAAAGTTATGGAAGGGGATCTTTACATTAAAAAACAAAAATACTGTTTACAGTACAGTAGTAATCTAAGCCCTTTGTCTGTGCTATATGACTTGTATTAAACGCAGCGGTGACATCATCGAAAAATGATACAAATTTTATTTGCCACCCAGAACATATTAAAAATAAAAACCAACACATTTTTTTTTTTTTTTTTAAATTTGCAACCCTTATTATACCTTTGAGACTTATTTAAATCGCGCATGGGTTAATGCGAACATTTGTGGATTGCCGAACTATTTTCGTTAGTGAATACATATTACCTCTAGAACCGTCTCAAAAATATATATCTACTAATATTCAGTTTGAGCACCGGATATTGGAATCGAAACCGGAAATAACGAATGAACAACAAGAGTGGACACTTTGAAAAGCCGTGATAGACTGGTACAGTATTACAGGATTGACTGAGTAACCAACTTGAAAGGTTGGCGTTTTTTTTTTCTACATTGACGTAATAAAGTAAATTGATCAGAGGAGATGGAAGCGTAGACCGAGGTAGGTTAATATTTTCTCACCCACATGATTTGCCCCGTTAAGCTAAAGTTAAGGTTCTAGAATAATGTGTGAGGTCATGTGTTCAAAAATCCATTCACAAAGTGAAAGAGCTTTCTAGCAGTGGCGCTTGAACTATTGGCGGAGACATTCGACACCTTCTCCCTCCCCGCCAACTCGTGTTTTCTTTGCGTTGGCATGCCTGTTACCCAGCTTTGTGCTCCTGTGTGTAAATATTTTCGAGGTGCATGCGTGTGTTTGTGTGACCCTTCATGTGTCTATGTATTCGCGTAAGCGCGTGTCTCTTCTTTTCATTTTTCGTTTCAGCATAACTTAATATTTTTGTGGATATCTGTAGATGTGTGTATCTTTGGCAAAGTAATCTTTACGTTGCGAACAGATCATTGAAAGCTTTTCCAATTCTATTTTTTCGTCTGTATTATATATACTGCCGTCTGCTCTGTGGCTAAGTCGATGCGAACGCTTCGTAGGGTTCGATCCCAGTTGCGGGCCATGCGCCTTGCGTTGATTTCGACAGTGGTATCAAGAAAGCCGACCGCCCAGGAAGCAGTGGCAAACTACTGGATGTATATTTACCTAGAAAAACCACACAACAGCAAAGGATTGTTAGGGTTGGTTCTGTAACGTCCTGTAAAGGATACGCAACCTAACCTAACCTATATATACTGCCAGCGCTAGCAAGGAAATATTGTATGGTCTGAGCTACCTGTCACATATCGCTCCAGTCACGTGCCTGATTTAAGAATTTCTCCTTAAGAACCAACAGCACTCTGAAATAATTATGTTGAGTCGTTGGCTCGTATTGGTCTAAGGGATATCCCGTGGCCAATATACGCTCAACTTATTTCAGGAGTAGGGCAACTCAAGCTTTGGCACTACAAAATATATACTTTTCCTAGGCACACTTGGCTGGACACCCCACTACTATACAAAGGTAGCCCCCAGGTTATGATAGTATACTATCATAACCATGTTAACACAGATGAAGATTATTACTGAACATACATGTATTTTAGACAGCTAAGAACAATGAATCAGCGACACTCCAGTCAATAGTGAAACTTTAGAAATACTATAATAAGTGTAACACATACATTATATAAGAAGCAGCAAAGAACTTCAAGAACCCAGAGTGATATGAAGGACCAAAACTTCAAACTCGATCTGACTGAACGTGTATGAATGTTACAGAGTCTGCCTAGATCATCCTTATGATGAGTATGGACATTTAATAGTGAAGCCTGGCAATAAACCCATGATTGCCAAGACTTATCTGAATCCCTGGTTTCTCTAACTGGCTGGATGTTCAGTCACTCTGTTGTTACGTTCAAGACAGTCCCACACTAGACACTCGAACACTGGAGATACACCCAAGCTCCTGGAGAGGATCTCAGGTACCAAGTCAAACACCTGAGGCACAAACAAACTGCCGGATATATGATGATGGAGGTACAACACCCATTATGTTGTCTGTAGACCAACTGGAGGATTTCATTAATTGATGACCACCGTTAGATTTACAATCTGATGCCCATCACTGGCTTAGACATAGGTGACTTCCTTGTAGGTGGTTTTGTGGACTGCTGATTCACTGCCTGGCCTCCAAGGAGATATCCTGTATCAAGAAGGAACTCAGAATTAGCAGTCATCTCAGGGGTTACATGTCAAGCTCAGTTTATTAACATCCACATTAGTAATCATTCAGAGGACAGCTCTGAAGATAATGAGACAGTATACGTCTCTACATATCATCTCTATTGTTTAGTCAGTAATAGTGACAGGAGATGAGTGCCAGAGTGGAGACAGATAGACTATCAAACAGAGAACATCAACTATCCTCGCCCACAAGTACTTCTCTCTCATATATATATATATATTTCATACCATCATGCGTCTGTTCACCGTACCCACTTTGTTGTGCTAACAAAAACCTTTGACTCAGAGCGCCGAGCTTGCTTTTGTCACAGTATCAAGCCGGCAAAAGATGACCCAGTTTACATGTGTCTATAAGTCGATACAAATCCTACGTTTGGTTATAGAATAATTACTTGTAGGGTTTAATATCTTTACAAATGGTGTGGGTTATGTAGAGCACAAACTATTTAGTCTGCACAGGGTAAGGTTTAATGTTCGGAGCCTGATCTCTGGACATCAAGAACGGCCCAACTCTGTGCGATCACACAGCTGAAACTTCCCTCTATGCAGCAGTGGCCAACTTTAAAAAGACATATTTTATTGTACTCGTAAACTATAATCAACTTACCCAAGCTTAGGAAATGTCCTAGACACCAAAGGCCGCCTCCTCAAAGCATAGATGTATGAGGCACATTTGAGAACATCTGTTCTTCTAGGCAGTCAGGCAGAAAATGCCCGCTTCAAACTACGTTTAGCGTCACTAGGAAAGAAGTCCCCTGTATTCATGCCTAAGGAGTAAACCGGCTTACAGGAATTTCTGAATTAAATACCAGAAATTTTCAACCTACAGTTGCAAGTTTGAAAATGAAGATTTATCAAAGCAACTAGAGGGTCTAGAAATGAATATATTACCAGATAAAGGTACATATCAATATAAGGGACTATATACCTTTCCGGACGGGTTTAAGTTTGAAATTTGACTGACAGCGTAGGGAAGTCAGAGTCACGACTCGTCCATCGTGTTAGGTTGGCTGCTCACCTCGCGACACTACCCAAGTTAGAATCCAAGTGTAATCGGTAATGATCGACGTCTGTGGCTTAGGCGCTGCGAACGCGCTTCGTATTGCCGAGTTGCCGGGTTCGATCCCAGCTGCGGACGATTTGTTTTGCGTCGGTTTCGACAGTAGTACTGAGTGCTAACCGTTCAATAAGCAATGGCAAACTACTGAACGTTACAATTGCCTAAATAAAAAAAAGCTAAAATGATGTGGTTGTTTTGCAACGTCGTGTAAAGGATACGCAACTAACTTTTTTTTTAAAAATCGGTAATGCTGGAGTCGGAGGAGGAGAAGAAAAAGAAGCAGAAATATTAGAAATGCGTTTTATTCCTATCAGTTGAGTTGAATTGAGTCAAGAATTGACATCACAGCACTCAGGGCATTCCCATGTGTGCTCTGTCATTATCTTTAGCAGCCAGCGTAGAGTTCTTATACTAATGGTACCAGTCGTAATCTGGTTGCATGTTCGTCTTTTCTTTCCCCTGAGTGTAGTGAGCCGGCCTGACCCGCTTGTTACACCCAGATGCCTCATTCTCTCCAGGCCGTAACAATCTTGTTTCGCTTCTGACTTCGTTGTTTGTTACCAAAGGGCCCTGACAACATCTAATTTGAGTTGAGTTGAGTCAAGAATTGACATCACAGCGCACGGGGCATTCTCATGCACGCTCCGTTCTTATCTTCAGCAGCCAGTGCAGAGTTTCAATACTGATGGTACCGGTCACAATCTGTTTAAATGTCCGTCTTACCTTACCTCTGAGTGTATTGAGCCGGCCAGACGCTCTGGTTACACCCAGATGCCTCATTCTCTCTAGGCCATAATAATCCTCTATCTCTACTGATTCCGTTGCTTGTTCAGAAAGGGACTTGACCACATCTGCCTTGCCATGTATCAGTTCACCACTTAGTGGTGCAGATCCAGCCAATCTGTCTTCTTGTTCATTACCCACCCCGCCGGCATCGTCTGGAGAAGAGATCCCATAAATGCTCACTACCCGTAACCTTTCCTCTTACCTCTAACACCTTTTTTAGGTTGCAATTTTTCGTTATTTGAAGCCCTACTCTGGCTCTTGCCAGGGGCCGCAATATAGCCCGGTCATAAACATGGTCTAATGGTTGATGCGGTTTCCGGGACCTCTCCAAGGTGATCCTCATCCACATGGTGGCACTTTGTGTCATCGGGTGTTTACCGCTTGTGTGATGTCCTGGTGGGGTAAAAGAAGATAGATAGACCTTTCCTGTTCGAAGCATTCCTGTCTTCACCTTTCTAAGCATGCTTTCAGTCTGTTATAATTACGACATGTGTATGCATCTTGTTCACTAGCCACCTGAGGGCTGCAGTTACCGCTTCCACCTCCATTCTCATCTGCCTCATGTATCAGTTCACCACTCAGTGGTGCAGATCAAGCAAATCTGTCTATTCCTTTCAGTTTGCGTTAGAAGCTAACAACTCTAAATTTCTGGCACCCAAGACTCCAAGAAAACATTTTACCTTACATGTGTATTCCAAAAGTGGTCACCATCGCCTCCTTGGGTATCGTATCGTATCGTATAGAAGAAAACAAAAATTTCAAACTTTGTTCTTTGTTAGCCGCCTTTAAGGCCTGCTTTTTCAAGGACGGTTTCTTTGCTATCTGATGTGAATTTGTTTCTTTGTGGCGATCAGTTTCGCCTGAGTCTTTGGTGATTAGCAACATGCCTGACGTGGTCTGGCTTAGCAAAGGGCTGTTTTTCCTGGCGTTTGGGAGGCGAGCCCGTTAGTCATTATAAGGACTAACAGAGTGCCTGGGATGGCCTGGAACAGGGATGGAGGATCTGCTGTGTGTCCGGTGCTGGCGTTCTCTGCATATGGCGTCTCCTGCTGGTACCTCTGGTTAGTGAGCTGGCTTCTGGGTTGTCTGGCTTTTCGGTTGACTGTTTCCTGCGTATTGGGAAGAGAGTCTACCAGTCCTGACAGGGACTAGCGGATTGCCTTGAGCGGCGCTGGAACAGTGGGTGGGGCTTTCATGAGTCAGTGCTAGTTGTAAGGAGAGGGGGCAATGCGGCTTCTAATACTGGTGGCGTCCTCGTCTGCCTCGCTTGTTCTGTTTGGGCCTTTGCGGTGTGTTCCACTCCTCCTGCCTCTGTTTCATCATCGGATGTTAGTCTCAGTGATTCTTCTGATCTTTTGTCTGCTAGCTTCCGGTAGGCAATGTTTAGTTCTTTGCGTAGTCCGTAATCCATGTTACGTCTTGTTCTATGTTCTGTAGGTGTTAGGCTTTGCTATTCTTCCAGTTTTCCTTGTGGAAGACTATTTCCACTGAGAATCCACTCGCATCCAGCCTGTGTGGGAACATCTTTTCATTTGCGCTCCGGAGCAGCTCTTGAAAGTTGGCCTTTATTTTCTCAAGGTTTTCGCCTGTTTCAGTGTTTCGATCTTCGCTTATATTGGGTTCTGTCAGTTGTGCCTGGTGCCTCGTCGCTACCGATTCGGTGACTGTGCTCTTGTCCGCCCTGCTGACATTGTGATTTTTGCAGCTTTCTCTCTCTTTAGCTCTGTAACCGGGCGCGCTCTGTTCTGGTTGTCGTCTCGGCCGCTTCTGCCTTAGCCTGAACTAGTCGGGTGACTTCTCTGTAGGCTTCCTCTCTCGCCTCTTTCAGCACGGCCACCTCTCTGCTTCTCTCCTCCCTTTCCTCCTGTCTGAGTCTTTCGTCTGCTGCCTTCACTGCTGCCAAGCTTGCGATTAATGCCTTGATGCTTTCTTTAGTTTCTGCATCTTGTTTCTTAATGTAGATTTGTTGTGCTTCGTAGGCTATTCTGTCCCTTTTCAGGGCACTTATTTCTCTCAGCATTAGAGTGATTAACTCATGCTTTTTCGGCGGCGGCAGCGGCTTTTTCCTTCTTCAGGCCGGATCTCAGTTCTGAATTTGCTTGTACTAGGTTTTGGTCTTTTGATGGCGGGGTAGGCTGGCTTCTCAGTTGGTTTGTTACATATGGTCTGGTGGGTCTGGGCGCCTGGTACCTCTGCTCTTCACGGCACTGGACACTTCTCTCTTCATGTCTTTGAGGTACGGGCATCCCAGATACCTCGCACTGTGAGCGCCTATACAGTTCGAGCATCGTCTGTTCGCGTTCGGCTTCTTGAAATCCTGGTATAGTTTTGCCAAGTGGCACTTCTTAAAGTCGTGCGTCCATGAGCAGTATCGAATAATGGGTCCGCTTCGACAGGTCGCGGCGGTGTGCCACGCCCTATTGAAACGGGCGCACTGAAGGATCCCTGAACTGTAGGACATCTGCTGCTGCTGGTTTTTGCGCGTGTCGCTGTGTTTCGGTGGCCTTGTTTCTGGTTGGGCCTCAGGAACGTCGGCGGCACTGGGTGGTGATGGCTAGACTCCACGTGGGCTTACGGCTGCCGGGTCTCTGGTGGGCTCTGGTGCTACCTCGATCGCGGCAGCTGGGCTCAGTGGTACTTGAGCTGCCATACTCTTGTTTAGGTAGTTGAAGCTCCTGCTGCTGTAATGTGTGTCTTCTTGGGTGAAGCGGCTTTGGCTTGCTTCTTTACTTTTCCCATCTTGTCTAATAGCGGTGCCTAAATATGTTTTAGCTAAAGCTTGATATCTGAGAGGTCGGCAAGACTTCTTAAGAATCCTGAAAATGACTCCTAGTGTGCTATCTAAACAGCATTCCATACTTAACGCTTCAGGTGCTGGTATGTGAGCGGGCTGCTAAAACCCAGACTTAGCGCCGACCATTGTAACTAGTCAAGACTTACTCAGCCGAATATCTAGCGAATCGGTGTCAAGTATCTAGTTATCGAGAATCGGACCACGAATGGAGATTAAGCGATCGAGCGGAAGACGAGAGATGCCGACGACTGGGCTGTTTGCGCTCGAATGATGAGGTGACCTCCTTGGGAACGTTGGGTCGGTTTATTTGGCAGCGGTAGCCTCAAACGAAGTTAAAAGCATTGTATAAAAGTAAGACAACTTTGAAAAAACTGTAGAAAAAAGGGGGTGGGTTGGGGTGGAAGGGGGGCGGGAGTGGATAACAGAACATTTTGATTAACCGTTAGTTCCTTTATCATAAAGGTTATTCAGTAAGAAAAAAAAATTATAGCCATCAAGTTCAATCTTTTTTTTTTAATTTTAAGAATTTGTTTTAATTATACCTTTTGCATGCTTTCGACACTTTGGAATGAGTGAGTGTGAGCTGAAATTCTACTATCGTAGACAGTTACCGTTAACAGACATTCTTAGAAAAGTCAGTTGCCTTAAAAACGATGGAATAGAGTTAAAAAAAAAGACAGCCTCTCCAAAAACTCAGTACAACTGAGATAAGAGAGCAACACACACACACATATATATACACACACAGTTTAAGAAAGCAGAGAGATAAATTTATAAAAAGAAAGACAGAGAGGAAGAGAAAGAAAGAGAGAGAGAGAGAGAGAGAGAGAGAGAGAGAGAGAGAGAGAGAGAGAGAGAGAGAGAGAGAACGTTTAAACAAGGGGAAAAAGGAGGGGTGGCTATAAAAAAGGGAAAGTTCAAGAGCCATGATCAGCCGTATCTACTCCAGTCCCAAGACCAGACCCATCAGTTAAAAGTACTCTCAGAGCCAACTCCTGCTACAGTTGACCCTCGATAATACCACACTGATTCCATACACTTCGTCATGTTAGAAGCGATCTCCACGTCTCCACCAAGTGTTCTAATTCTCTCTATACTTTCTTGACGGGATACCTTTAAAATACAATTCAGAAACGCATGGGTATCGGAAACAAAGGTCACAGGGACCTCGAGCTCCCGCCCCAATTAGGAGATGGTGCACCCACCCCGTAGAACACTGGCGAGGGGGGCAAACTGGCAAAGTGGTTCCCTCTAGTCACACACACACACACATACACCCAAACACACACACGCACACACATATAGATACACACAGAACACACACATATTAAAATATATAAATATAGACAGACGTTCTCCTTTTAAGTACATACATTTGTTTGTATTTGCCATATTATTTCTAATATGCTGTTATATTCATTTGCCTTTTAACAAATTATAATAATGATAATAATATAAAATAATAATAATAAAAATTAGTATAACTGTGCACTTAACTATTTCCGTCCCAGAAGGTCATAGCTGATATCCCAGTCAGGCAATAATGACAGCTGCCTGTGTACACATGGGTATATTACATCAACGGAAGCTAAATACACAATGTCCTGCCTAAACATAAGATGTGCAAGCGTAACGGTATTTTGACTTAGGTATATGATTAAATTCAGTCAATTCAGTGCGTTGTTTGGTCCTGCTGAAATTAAATAAGACTCAGATTGGACCCCTCTCCCAAACAGGCCCTCGAAGGTTTCTTGATGGCAGCACGATTGCAGAAAGGGTATCTGAAGACACTGGTGCTAAACCAATAAAAAAATCCTCAATAGTTCATGGTTCATTGTTCAGTTTGTAAAGTCATCTTCATCGCACACTGAACATGACAATAAGTGCCACGATCTCCTCCTGAGTACGTATCGAAGTGTTTTTAGGCTAACACACTCCATTCTGTTTTGGCTGATGTAACGACGGGTGGCTCTCGCATGGGTCTCTTGACTCGCTGCTCAAATGGTACGCCCAGGGTATGGAGTATATTCAGTGAAAAATCATTTCCTACGAAACTGAAAGACTCACAGCGTTAAGTCTCCCGCATGGTATTGATGATGTCTCTTCTGTCCGTAGAGGACCCATTCCTGATTTTCGCATTGCCAGCCAGAGCGTATGCTCTCTCATTGCCTTTTATACCAGCATTCACTGTGACAAAAATGGCGGTGATTTTGATGACTATAAATTGTGAAAAAAAAAAAAAAAAAAAAGGGTAATGACTCTTTTCAGGCCGGTACCGGCGCATCGGGTATATGTTATAAGACCTATAATTTTTATAGACCAATCAACATTCAGTGGATGATGTGGATATCCCGCTGACTGACTTTATTTCCCAGGATATTTCCTGAAATAGATATTAGGCTGAGTCTGTCGGACAGCTAGGGTTAAAAAAAAAAAACCTGCCCTATTGCTGATTTGAATATAAAACATTGGGTTGGCGGGCAGGACTCTTCAGTTCTTCTTCTACCTTCGCCCGTTTTTACAGCTAAGTTCGGCAAATACAGCTGCTTTCAGAAATCGCCTAGCCTTCTAGGGCATATGTGTTAGGTGGATAGTTGGTCTGTTTGTAACCCCACCCGAAACGAGACATTCAGACCCATACGAAAATTTAAAAAGTATTTTGTGGATCTTAAATTTGTCATCTTATATTTTATAATGCCTGTCTATTTCATAAAATAAGAACATGAGAGGAACAGACGATTTAAAGAGGAGTCCAGACACAGGCACAAAAGCCATAATACACGAACTATAGGAAGAGATTTGTTTCTGTATTCGAATCTATAGCAGTAGCTTAACTCTTGCCTGACGGCCGAAAAGTCTCTGATATTCGCAATATGGCACCCAAACGACTCTTCCTCCAGTTTAATAGTTTCGACAAACAAGGCGAAAATCGACATCTCAGTTACTGTGATACAATCTTGCACTGGCGATCAGACCGGTCGCCTCTCTTTGAAAAAGTATTTCATTTATAGTTTCGCAGCATCTTAGTCAAGCGAGAAGCACTCTTCAGCTTTTCTTCATTTAATTTTGTTTGTTTGTTAAAACTTGCTTATATCCTTCTCCATTTTCAGACACCTTTAAACAAAAAATATTTCTACCGTAATCTAGACAACACCTCGTGCTCCTATTTATCTTATTACTAGGGCTGTACCGAATAGTGATTTTTACTATTCGGCCGAATACGAATAGCGAGACCAACTATTCGGCCGAATACGAATACGAATAGTGTATCATAATCATCAGGTGCCTTGCCGACTAGCGTGGGTGATTATGCCTCGCCACAATCTGCGATCACCTGCAGCATGTATTAGTTCGTGTGCTGACACACCTCCATGCCATGCAACAACTGTCAAGAAACTTCTCTCGTTGTCTTCCTCTATCCCTCCTTCCACAGATCTTTCCAGTGGTCAACACATGTTCTATTTTCCTTCTTCTCATAACATGGCCGAAATATGATGTCTCCTTCAGATGTCTGTGATTAGTTGTCTTCGGGCTCCCACCTCTTTCAAAACCTCTTAATTGATTTTTTTGCCTGTCCAAGGTATTTTAAGCATTGTTCTGTAAAACACCATCTCTGAAGCCTCAGGAAATTGTTTAGCCTGCCCACCGATTGTCCAGGACTCACAGCCATATGTTAAAACTGGATGTATGTAGCAATCAATAATTCTTTTCCTAACCTTCAGTCACAAAGATATATTGCATAAGATGTTCTTCATTTTATAAAATGCAGTTTTTGCTTCTCATCTTTTTGACAGTGGCGAGGAAAGACAATTCAAATTTTAACTTTTAAGTATCTTCATGCCTTCTATAATAATTTCACAATTTATAGCCGACTTTTCTTGATTTTCTCCGCGGCACTCCTGGCATACGCACCCAGTTTTGAGAACCTCTGCTGTAATGCCTCGGTCAAGTCAGCAGGCAAAGACCTTGCCAGCTGCTGTACCACGCAACCAGGTCGCAGGTTCCCCCGCTACGACAGACTTAGGCAACAGCAACTATTGTGTTAATGAGAGAGTTATTTCAGTCCAACGCAGTGTATGCAGAAACGGGTGTAAGGTAACAACTATTCGTATTCGCCCCGACCGCAGGCATTCGGCCGAATACCGAATACTTATTAGATCCACTAATCGGCCCCGAAGCAAATACGAAGCGAATATTCGGTACATTCCTGCTTATTACGCAGTTATCTGTCCATGCTAAAATTGATTGTTTATAAGCTCTCCTGTTTTGTTCATTGTTTCTGGTTAGTTTGTGTTATTTAGTCGAAATATTAGGTTGTATTTGACTCTTCCTTCACCTTCCTTCCATTGAGCTTTTTAGTCGCAGTTTATTTTGTATTTCTTCGGCTTTAAACGCAGACTAAACCTGTTCTCACGATAAAGACACTCAATAATATGAAACTATTTGTGTACTGTTTTGCTGAACGAGGGCGCCAGTCTTACTACCAACCTATAACAGTAAATACATTAAGCAGACCTTTCCTGTCATGCATTGCGTTATTTGATTTGCCAAGTTGCGGGCAGTCAGACTAACGACCATATGAACTAAACGCGATAGCATGCGAGAAAGAAGTCTATTCGGCGGAAAGTTGTTATTTTATGAAAAACTCCAGCCAACGTTAAGTGATCATGTATCAATAGTTGTGTCGATTATTATGTTAGTAACTTAGGCAACAATGGTTAGCTCGCTGAGAACAAAAATAATAATCATTAGCTGGGTGATTTACTGGCATGTACGTTGTTCACATTAAATAAGCAAATCAAGGAGGTTGTGTATCATCTGTAAAACCATACATCAGCATTAGGTGTCTATGATGGAGATAGCAAGCAGAACAAAAACCAGAACCATACATTTCTATCGACACCGCAAGCCGTAGGATATGAAGCAACAAAGAAAAGAAAAAGGGGAAGTTAAATTCCCTTGTTAATACAATTATAGGAGAAAGGATGCAGATTTTTCTCAGATCAAGACAAATTAGAACATAATGTTCCGATTTGTTCTTAAACCCCCCCCCCCCCCCCCACTCTCACCGCCTCTCTCCAAACCCGGTTTCTATTTTATTTTGTTGCGAAACGAGCGAATCATTTTGTGGTAATTTTATTTTATATTAACCCTTTATATTTTTTCCTCTTTGTGTCGTTTTCTGGAGAGGGCAGACTCTGATCCTGGTAATTCCCGTCCCGATTTAGGAAGACAATTTCTCGTTATTTTAAAGCCCTACCCCGGCTATTTTCGGGGACCCTAAAATAACCTAACGGTTGAACAGAGACTCTGAGAATTGTGCACAGGTGATCCTTATCCGAATGGTGGAACTTTGTGTCACCGGGTGTTGGTCACTCTTTGTACTGCCCTTGTGGTGTTAAACGACACACACTCTAATCCTGGTGTGCCCACAATTGTCTTGATTTGTTCTTTTGCCTAGGCCCAGAGTATTCTCTCACCCCTTCCACTTTTCTCTACATTCGTTTTTTTAAAATACCACACATTCTGATCATTGGTCCAGAATAGATTTTTTATCACATTATCTTATCATATTATCTTGGGTACCATTTCAGTCCTTATTCTGTTCTCGACTTATGCCTGTCTTGAAAGAAACTGATTCAGAAAGAAAACTAACTACCCACGTCAGAAAGAGACAATCTACATTCTTTGTTCATGTGATGAGAAGGAGGAAACTGGAGTGCATCGTGACGGTAGGAAAGTTGGAGGGAAGGAGTTAGACGAGATGCTGGACAGTTTAACATCATTGCATAGAATGTCATCTGTGTCGGAGTTAATTGAAAGTACACGAGACAGAAGGCTGTGGATAGACATGACTACCAACGCCACACGGCATCAACGTTTAGAAGAGCTTCTGTTTATATTTGGAGACTACAAGCTCGAAAGTGACCATTATGGCTTTCCCGTATTATAACATCTGTTAAATGGGTATCAGGAAAGGTTCTAGAAAGTGAAGACGGCAAGCGTGATGATGACCGCTTTACCGGACAGTTCCAATTGCGTTATGTAAATATACACCTACCGCCATCTGTCCGATGCACCATCGGTGTAAGATGAGACCTTTCCTCATGATCAGTGCCTGTGGATTTGTTCCCATGCTGAAAACGCCAACTAATACATACCTATTATTGTTGAGTTGCCTTGACTAAGAGGGTGTGTCTGCTTGCCCGTGACATCTGAATCTATAAAACAGAAAATGAATCTGTCTGTCTGTCTGTCACAATAACTCCTCCCAGACTGTGAATAAAAGCGACGTGACATATGCACATGTTATTTTGGACGCCGTTTCTCAGTCTACGTTTCTATTTTCAACTGTCAACTTTCAACTGTTAACAAAATTGTGGCAATATCCACTTCGACTCGTCTTTTCTTCCAAAGTTAATAGGTCGCAGGGGCAATTACTCTGAGCCACAGACTTTTCTTTGATTGACGAGTGCTTCTCACATGGGCAACTGTATGTGGGTTTGTAAGAGCAGCAGATCTCTCAACGCTGTTTAAAATACCAAAACTATTGTACTGATTGCGTTATAAGAAGAGAAAATTACCTAACATTATCCTCCTTTTGTCTAAGGTAAAATGCCAGATCGGTCAATTTAACTAATAAATGGATTTTGCCTTAGACAATTAAATATTGCTACAAAATAAAACAGGCTGGGCGGTTCTAGTGTGTCTTGGTGACCTGATTCAAACCTCTGGAGAATCAGGATGCCGGGTCAGAGTATAGGGGCCGACCCAGCCACTAAGTATTGGGGGGGGGGGGGGCGTTGGAAGTGTAGTTAGAGAGGTAAGACGGCTACATCTTCAGGTCCTGTAGCAAAGGTAGCAAGCATCGATATACTTTATGTTCAGATTATATATTTTTGTTATTAGATTACTTTGTCATTTAAATGCGATGTCAGTTAAAGGTTGCTGGGATAAATCTGGTATTCATTCTTTAATTATTTGGTTGTCAGCTTTTTTTCTAGGCGAAACTTAAAAACAAAAAATTCCCAATTAATATCTGAAAATATATTAATAGTTCACATCTTTAAAAAGGTTTGTAATTAATTTACGACGTTTTATATGTGCAGCAAATATTGTGCTGCTGTGCGGTGTTCGGCATTTCCTCTTCCTCTTCAATAAAGACTGTCTTATTTTGTTTTCTAAAGTATTTTACGTTCTATAACGTGGTAATTTTTTCCTGTTTTGTTTTTCCTAATTTTGTATGTCTGCCATTATGGCAATCTGGTTTTAAGATAAGCTGCCCACGGATGAATAATAAAACTCAGAATATCTTCTTAAACAGAAGGCCGTAATCTAAATTTCTTAACCAGTTTCCGCCAGAAGCCTGCAGCTTAGTTTCCAAAACCTTGCCCAAAAAGGGACCCTGTTTGTTTTGTTGTTTTAAGGGCTCACCCCGGCTGTAATCAGGGGCCTTAACATAACATAACGATTGAACCGGGTTTGTGGGACTTGCGTCCGGGTGATTCTCATCCGATTAGTTGCACTTTGTGTCAGCGGGTGTTAATCACTCGCTGTACGGTAATGAAGACGTCTTGAAAGAAACTGACTCACGAAGAGAAGTGATTGTCCATATCAGAAAGAAAGAATCTACATTCCTTGGTCATGTGATGAGAAGAAGAAAACTGGAGTACATCGTGACGGTAGGAAAGTTGGAGGGGAGGAGAACGAACGAACGAACGAACGAACAAACTTTATTTTTGAAGAGTTACAAATTGGGCACGCAGGCCGGTCTGACATTCGGCCCTTCTAAGCACTCATTTTTCAGAGTACTAATGCCTGTTATCAATAATGATTGTTATGGATATAAAAAAGAAATATGCATTAAATAATAGGAGAGGCAGAGAGAGACCGAGAGAACAGACGCTAGGCAGTCTGACATCATAGCATGAAGGATCATCCGTTTAATAGTTGATTTAAAGTAGACGAGACAGAAGGTTATGGACTACACGACTATCAACGCCACACAGCATGGACTTTAAAAAGAAGAAGCAGCAGTGAGATCCTGATGGGGTTGAATTCCACTCACTCATGTACATTTCAAACCAGTTCCACCCCCACCCCTTTTTCCTTTCTACTAGTCTACAGTTTACTTCGTAACCTTTGTGAGGTTAAAAGTTGAAGGTTAAAGTCGATTTCATTGCATCAGGTTTTATCCTACATGACTTGGTCTCTCTCCCCAGAACGGCTAGCTAACTCCCGAAAGCGTCGTGTAAATCACGAACACCGGAACTCCGGCGACGATCCTATAGAAACTTTGTAAAAATTCAACTCGGGAACTCGTCGACGCCATGAAACGACCCCACAATCTTCAGAGCTTGAGGCAAAAGGCTTGACCACTTGGGCACGGAGAACCCTGTTGTGTGGAGCCCCACTATAACTGTGCTGTAAGGTTGAGAGCCCCACTATAACTGTGCTGTAAGGTTGAGAGCCCCACTATAACTGTGCTGTAAGGTTGAAGGGTGCTTCTAGAATTTGTCGATGTTAATCATACAGAATGCAAATAATGACGGTAAAATAGAAACAACAGATATAAAAACAAATGTACATTCACGAAGTTTTTCTCGTTTTATGACCCGCTAACATGCTTTGTAAAAATCTGCGTATCTTTTACATAATCTGCAGAGCAACTAAAGCATTCCTTTGCTTTTTTTGTTGTTTTTTGTTTGTTATCTTTTTGGAATAGGCAGATTTAAATTTAGTTGTTTGCTACTGCTACTGAGCGGTTGGCGCTTCATACCATTGTCGAAATAAGCGTAACATGGTTGCTGCCAAATCGCCAGCAGCAGAATTGAACTGTCGGAATTACAAGCCGAGTTCGTAGCTCCAAGCCGAAGTCACCGACATGGATTATTCTTGCTGTTACTATTATTACTATTATCTCATTTTTAATATTATTTTTGTTATTATTATTATGAATCCTACTCGTATATCCTTACCTACACAGGGGTAGCAAGTATAGACACAGTGTGTCTATAGATGGTATTCTTGTGGGTCATGTAAATACGACGATTTAAATACTAAACTCAGACAGACATTTAAGCAGATTACGACCGGTACCATTTGTATTGGAACTCTGCGATGGCTGCTGAAGATGAGGACGGAGCACGCATGGGATCGCCCCGAGTGCTGTGATGTCAGTTTTTGACTCAACTCAACTCAAATAAGACGTAAGCTAAAAATACCCTAGCACCTGCACTGAGGCTTTGTAATCAAAGGGTGCAAAAATATTGGGAAGCAGCCTGGTGGCGGAGCAAACGGCACGGAACGGCTCGCTATTTCATCTGGGAAATAGCGCATTGGCCAGGTATTTATTTGAAGATCTTATGTTCAAGTCTGTATCGACCATAGCTTCTAGACCGACCCCACCTACACTGAGTACTTCACTCGAATCCTAGCTCCATTTCTTCGTTGAACCAACAGACCCTTTTCCCATGCCTGCAGGCGTATTAGGCATAGAGTGATAGACACATGTTTAAAAGACCAATGGGTACTCGGTGGGTGATGTGGTCAGCACCACGCCGACAGCCTTTACTTCCTAGGGCTTCACCTGCTACCAATTCAAGCCTGGGTCGACTTGAGAGCTAGAATCATTTTTAAGAAAAATAACAAATAAAATCAGGTGCTGTTCAGTACTATTGTATGGGGCGGAAACATGGAGAACAACTAAGACAATAACTAATAAATTACAGACATTCGTTAACTGGGGCCTGTGTAGAATAGAGGGAATTAAATGGTATGATAGAATAACTAATGTAGAACTTTGCGAGAGAACTAAACAGGCTTCAGTGGGCCAAGAGGTGAGGAAAAGACGCTGGCGTTGGATAGGACACACACTGAGAAAACAAGAGAACAGCACAACTAGAATGTCTTTGCATGGGAACCCACAGGGGCATAGGAAGGCCAAAAAAAAAAAAAAAAAAAAAACACATGTAGAAGAGAGCTGGAGAATGAAGTTAGAAAGATGGGGAGGACATGGGGAGAGCGCCAGGCAATGGCGAAGGAAAGAACGGCGTGAGGAGGTTGAGGGCCTATGCTCCATTGGGGGATAGAAAGGCAGAAGAAGAAGAAGCTGTTCAGATCTGAACCCACGACTTTTGGATCCGCAGGCGGGCATCTAGCCGGTACAACAGGGCGGCTTCCCCTTAAGACTAATGGTGAAATTATTATCGTTTGCCTTTCAACATCACTATCCTGTTCTATCGTTATTCTTCACACAGTAAAAAAATAAAAGACATTAGTTAGTTAACGACTACAGAGCAGACACCTTCAAGGCCTGCAAATGCTGGAAGCAACGGCGAAGGAGATTAAACGGTGTGCTAATTTATCTTTGTGCGAGAGGTCTTGGGGCGGCTAGAAACGCCAG
>CAJHNH020005890.1:0-34558 GCA_905116865.2 Candidula unifasciata | reverse complement strand
GACCCGTCCACGATATACATATTTTTAATTGCCCACTTCAAATCACATTTCTTCTGCCATCAAATGTTTTCACAGTGTGTGCTTGCTTGTTGTACACGTTTCACACCCTGCAAAAAGGCAAACTCTGTGTAGTGAGCAAGCTAGCAAACAAATTATAAAATTTCAGTTTACAAGAACTTACCCATACAAAGCTTAATAAATCCTGCAGCTAAACTGCATTCGACAGCATTAAAAAACACAACAAGAACATAATCATGAGCGACATAATGAACGTATTCACCTAAATAAAACTCGCCAGCAGTGTCATAAAAGGCGCTTTGGATTTTTTTTACGGCTTGAGTTCAAGGTCATTTAAACATTCCAGCTTCCATGGATACGTATATAATAACGCTGACTGCATAGGCCCTTCAGATTGTCCGCTAAGACGAACTGAAACGTTATAGAAATCGAAAGTTACAATCTATCGGAAGAGCTTAGTACACGACCCAGAGAAGGAAGAGTATCAAACAGGTAGAAGTGGGATTTCATAGAACATACATTTTATAGCATTTTAACACACTTTCTTTTCTGGCTGCAACTGACAGTTGTTTTTGCCGATTATTAAAAAAAAAAAAAAAACCATCATTGCACCCAAAGTGTGTTAATTAAACGTATGCATTTAACCAGCTAACAAATTTCTATGCTTTTCATCAAAGCTAAACTATGTGTGTTTAAAACAGCGATAAATCATACTGAATGTGAGTTATAAACGGAACCGAAATCACTTCACACGTGAAAAATTTACAAGCATTGCTTAATTGAAATATAGAGATTTCCTTATTCTAAGCAGTTTTATTTCGTATGTTGCTAATTAAGTGACTCTTGATTAATGTCATGCAGAAAACTTTTGTAACACCCTGTTATTAGCGTGAGTGTAGTAAGTGTTTAAGAATTTATAACTTAAAGAACGGTTTATCTAAAGAAATGTTGGATTCCATACATGCTGTATAAATAACTGTATGTAAACGTATTCCACTTGGTGTTTATTTGTGGATCAGTAAAAATTGTCAAGTGTTCTTGCTGAAAGTGTAACTGAATAGTTCTGTTGTACATAATGAGCATTCAGGTTAAAAATGGCCTAAATACTGGGCAGACTGTATACTTTCATAGCCTATCCCTCATCATCATCAAGTGTCAGGGCGATTATGCGTCTTCAAAATCTGCGATCCGCAACTGCGTGTTTCAGTTCGTGTGCTGACACCCCGCCATGACGGTTTTAGGTTTAGACGATGGATCAACATCATGACACAAGGGGTAACCCATATGTGCTCCATTCTACTTCTGACTCAAACCTGAGTCCTAAGCATCTCAGTGCAGTGCACGAACTCCGAAGCACCGGTGAGGATCCTGGAATACTTTGGGCAGATTTTTAACTACACATTTTACCCGGGCAGCGCCGTTAGGCGGCTATTTTCGATTTCTAACTACCAAGGGATTTTCTTTACGCCAGCAACAATACACCGGGATGTCCAACACTCGAGGCGGACGCCATGCCTCGAGACCACGCAGCTGCCAAATGCAACGCAGCCACGATAAAAGACTGTCCAAGAATCTTTATACGCTATCTCCCTCTGTCTCTTTTCCCACAGATCTTTCAAGTGGTTACAACATGTTCCATTTTCCCTCTTCTCATTACATGACCAATACATGATGACTGTCTCTTTCTGATGTTTGTTATTGGTTGTCTTCGAGCATTTGTTTCTTTCAAAACATCTGGGTTACTCTTCTTAGCTGTCCGAGGAATTCTGAGAATGCTTCTGTAAAACCACATCTCCGCTGCTTCAAGATGTTGTTCGGCTTGTTTATTTATTGCCCAGGATTCACATCTGTATGTTAAAACTGGCTCTATATAGCATGCGAGAACTCTTTTCCTAACCTCCAGCGACATGGGTTTATTGCATAAAATATTCTTCATTTTGTAAAATACAGTTTTGGCTTGTCCTATTCTATTCTTTACCTCTGGGGTACATCTTCTTTCAATTGTTATCCATGTGCCAAGATACTTAAATTTCTGTACTGGTCCTAAAATAACGCCCTTGACTTTTATTATTCATTTAGGCACTATTCTTTTCTTGGAAATCACCATTACTTCTGTCTTTTCATTTTTTAAACTGAGACCCATTTGATCACTTTCTACCACTACCGCATTTATCAATTCCTGTAGTTCTTTCTGACTTGTCGCTATCAAGACGTTGTCATCAACATAACGAAGGTTGTTTATTCAACGAATCAACATGATGGCACATGGGTTTAGCCCATAAGTGCTCTGTTATACTTCTAACCCAAGCCCGAGTCTGAAGTCTCTCAGCGCAGTGCACGAACTCCGTTGCACCAGCGAGGATCCTGAAAAACTTTGGATAGATTTTCAACTCCAGATTTTGTCCGAGCAGCGGTGTTAGCCTACTCTTTTCAATTTCCAACTGCCAAAGTATTTTTTGCGTGCGCTGCAATACACACGGGCGTCCGGTCTTACTACCCAGAGTCCTGGGGAAATGATTAAAAATTCACATGAAAAAATCCCAGCCTTCACTGGGATATGAACGTGGGACCTCCTGCACTCGAGTTGTATGTCATACCTCCACCAATCACAATTCCTCATACATTAAATCACAGGAGAATTATGCTGGCGACCACCACCGTAGAGTGAAACGCCAGTGAAATGCCTGCTTTAAAAAGTTCCCATTATTCGTATGTAAGCATTCTGACTGTGGTGCTTCAAATCGGCATCTGTGCAGCAAACCTTGCATATGATTTCACAACGTCTAGTTTGAGAATTGAGATAGAGGCAGTGTCTGCTCCCTTTCGCTGGCTTGAGAATCAGCTGTTGACACATACCATGATTGTAACTGACTCACAGAGCATGTTGAGAAAGGTGGAGACAAGCATGCTCCTTGCAGAGTGGCAAGCATAGTTAGCATCCTTTGGATATTTTCTCCAGGTCATGCCGGTGTGTTGGGAAATAAGCAGATAGATAGAATGGCCGGTTCTACGCCACTTGGTGGTGCACCGATGTATAACAAACCGGATATTGTGAGGGCTCTTTGGGATCGATTAAACAGTGCAGAGACACAAATAGGTCCTTACGGTCTGAGGAGAATGGCGCTACGCAGAGTTACAAGGGTATCTGGTCGACGCTCGATACTCAGGGGAAAGGCGAGACGGATATACTATCAGACAGTTACTGGTACCAACCATTGAAATTTTATCTCTTCGCTTGCTGACAGTGCGCTTATGCGGGTGTCCCGAGTGCTGTGATGTCGATTCCTAATTCAACATTCAATAACAAATCGGCGTCTGTTCACACACCGCAAAATTCTAACAACTTAGACCGATCAGTTACAGGGATATAGATTTTTAAAGCATGACATATGGAACTGACTATAGTGAAGTCATTCCGCAATCCAATCCTTGATGTACCATCGTTAGAGTTTTTATAGCGTCTAGACGGTGGTCGACGTATGTGGCATAGGCGTTGCAAACACGCTTCGTAATACCGGAGTATCGGGTTCGATCCTAGCTGCATACGATTTGTTTTGCATTGGTTTCGACGGTCGAACCGAGAGCTGACCGTTTATAAGCAGTGGCAAACTACTGAGCCTAAGATTTGCCTAGAAAAACCACAGTAGGAAAAACAAATGCTGATGTTGATTCTGACTGGACGGTGTTAGGAGAGATTCACCTCAGAAGAGACTGTGGCATCTCCAGGTTACAAGCAAAAGGCTGCAGTGGATTCACGCAGCCGATTTCTTTTGTGGAGACGTCACACATACCACACACGCACACATACACAGAGAGTTAATCTTGACCCCAAAGGTCTTAAAGAGATTTTCGCTTGAAATTGCGAACAAAAATTTTTAGCAGAGCCAAAGATTGACAGAATCCTCGCCTTTTCTAGCAAGAATCGAGTCTTTCAAGCAGCTTCGTCTCGACACACAGTATCGCCAGTGACGTTGGCGTCTGCCATGCTTGGCTTCGCGAAAGAACCGAAGTCTATTGATCCAAGCGGCATTTTTTGTTGTTGAGAGCTGTTGTTTGGTGGCGCGCGGGAGTTGGGAGTCTGTTAAAGACATTATCTGATATTTTCTACCCCTGCAGGAGTAAATAATTATCAGTTTCCACTAAAGACAGGAAGTGACAGACAATAGTTTGGAAGCAATATGTGTACACAATGTTTTAGAGAATATTGTTGCCATTTCAGATGGGGAGTTCACCTCGTTTCCGCTCCGACATTTGAAATCAAGACTTTGTTTTCTCGCAGTATGTAGTTGAACGGAGTGTTGTTTCGTGTAGAGTAATTCGTCTTACTGTTCACGATCTTGGTATACTGTAATTACCAATATTTAAGTCTTAAAGTACCTTGGGTTTCCTTATGTTTGATGCCCAAATGTATGTCTAATTGCGTTTCCAGATTTAATAACCAGATTATAAATAGGTACTCCCCCCCCTCCCCCAACCCCATTTATTTGTTTAAAAACTATAATGTGTAATATATCTCACCGTCACTCCTCATTGCAGCATTCGCTCCGTATCGTGACGATCTTCTGATACAAGAAGGTAATGAGAATCAAAATATACTATATAGGCTTAGATAATCTACGCCATTGCAGGTCCCAAGTTTGGTCGAGAAAGGAGAGGGTAAGGCTTGTGTCTCCCATGCTGTAAATGATTTATTGCTACCAGGAAAGGAAGCAATTCCGGCAAACATTTACTTTTTAGGTAGTAATCTGGATAGTCAAGGAAACAACGAAAGAAATTATGACAGGCATTGGCAAGTCATCATCTGCTTTTAAAAGCTTTAACGAAATATGAAACTTCTAAATCATATTGTTTTAGAACAACATTACGTATTTTTAATTGTAATGTTATTCCAATTTTAACACATGCAAGCGAAAGTTGTAGAATCAGTATAAGGAACGAAAGTAATTGCATTCAAAAACAAATGTATGAGGAAAATGATTCAACATAAAATGTAATGAACCCAAGAGGGGTGAAGAAATATTTGTTTGTACGTTTGTTTTTGTACCCAGAAGCCATGAGTTGTTAACCCTTCGGCTCGGTATTATGGATATCGCAACCTTTTAAAAGCTTTAACGAAATATGAAACTTCTAAATCATATAGTTTTAGAACCACATTACGTATTTTTAATTGTAATGTCATTCCAATTTTAACACATGCAAGCGAAAGTTGTAGAATCAGTATAAGGAACGAAAGTAATTGCATTCAAAAACAAATGTATGAGGAAAATGATTCAACATAAAATGTAATGAACCCAAGAGGGGTGAAGAACTCAGAGAAACGTCTAGGCAGCCTCTAGTACAGTGGTTCTCAACCTTCCTAATACCTCTACCCTTTAATACGCTTTCCTCATGTTGTTGCAACCCCAATTGTTTTCGTTACTACTTCATAATTTAATGAATATGTGTAGTGTTTTGTGATAGTCATTGACGACCCCTCTGAAAGGATCGTTCGACCCAAAAAAGGGTCGCCACCCAAAGGTTGATAACCGCTGCTCTAGTATCAACAGTTATACAACAGAGAAGATGGCGCTACATTGGACACATTCTGAGAAAAGGCGAGCAGAGCATTACTATACAGGCACTTAAATGGGAACTAGAGGAATTGAAGAGACTAAGACGTTAAAAAAAAAACCCTAGAGCCAACATTGCTGAAACCAGAGGTGCTAGATTGAGCACCATCCTTGATATCGAAATGATTGCATTTAATAGGACGGAATCACTGGATGTTAACCTAGTTAAGAAATGCTCGAAGAAGTCAGATGTGTCGACCGAAAGGCGAAATTATCGCAGCTTTGTAATTAGGCTCAACACAATTAGTCACCTAAAAGTATTAAAAAAAAAAAGCAGAAGAAGAAGAAGAAGAAGAAGAAGAAGAAGAAGTAGAAGAAGAAGAAGAAGAAGAAGAAGAAGAAGAAGAAGAAGAAGAAAAGAAGAGGAAGAAAAAGAAGTAGAAGAAAAAGAAGAAGCAGGAGAAGAAGAAGAAGAAGAAGAAGAAGAAGAACAGAATGGAGAAGTAGACTGCTAGCCCCATGTGGCATATAATTGCAAATAGGACAATGAATGAATGTTTAGATATGCAAAAAGGAGAATGAATGAATGTTTAGATATGCAAAGAGGACAATGAAGGAATGTTGAGATATGAAGATAGGACAATGAATAAATGTTTAGATATGCAAATAGGACAATGAATGAATGTTTAGATATGCGAATAGGACAATGAATGAATGTTTAGATATGCAAATAGGACAATGAAGGAATGTTGAGATATGCAGATAGGACAATGAATGAATGTTTAGATATGCGAATAGGACAATGAATAAATGTTTTGATATGCAAATAGGACAATGAATGAATGTTTAGATATGCAAATAGGACAATGAATAAATGTTTAGATATACAAATAGGACAATGAATGAATGTTTAGATAGGCCAACAGGACAATGAATGCATGTTTAGATATAAAAATAGGACAAAGAATAAATGTTTTGATATGCAAACAGGACAATGAATGAATGTTTAGATATACAAATAGGACAATGAATAAATGTTTAGATAGGCCAACAGGACAATGAATGCATGTTTAGATATACAAATAGGACAATTGAATGAATGTCTAGATAACTGGTAAGATTTTTTGTTTCGGCATGTGCTAGGAAAGCGTAACTGTTATAATAACACACGATGTGTTGGTCGATGCATACGGGAATTTGCCTAAATACAAGGCGTTGTTTGAGACAAGAGTTCAGGGTTAACTCATATTGTTCAGTTTCTTGGGCAGAGTAAATTACAGTGTAAGAAGGTCACCTCTGTATGAACATTACGCATACTAAACTAACACACATGTATTGAGAGGCACAGACAGAAGTAGAAAGAGAAAAGGGTACATTAGATAGATACCATAACATTCCAAAGCTATTGTTATTAAACTGAGAATCGAACCGGTCCCCTCCAAATGACCAGATCGCCTATTTGCTAGAGATAAGTGTGTACTAAGACGCATGGCCAACTAGGTACATTTTAAAGGGTGTCTTCAGTCATGCCGCACAGCTTGAAATGCCAACTATGGAAAACGGATAGAATTCGAACCAAAATACTGAAATATTATCAGATTTTACAGGAATTTATATAAACCAACCACTGGTTAAATCATAAACACAACAATTGTATATTCCTACGGCCTGAAAGATTCCCTATCTGTTTAATTCAGGCTGAAGCAGACATAGTTGGTTTCACGATGTTGATTGTGTTTAACTTTTACAACATAAGAAGACCGACTTTGATACATGTCTCCATAGATGGTACTGGATAAGGCATCTACCTGTCTTGGACATGCCCCTAAAACTAGAACGGCACAAGTGACCATGATAGAAAAACCTCGGGTATTGGAAACTGAACATAAAGACCGAACTAGTGGCAGCCTAAAGAAAAGTTGCAATTAGAAAAGTCTCCGAAACCAGATCAGTAATCAGAGCTTCTGACATTTCTAAGATTTTTTTTCGCCTTTCTTGATTTCAGCCCCTTCCTTTTTTTTTTCATTTTCATTTTGAAGAGTTTCATTAGGAATTTTCTTTGAGATGCATTTAATGTTTGCTCTGTGTTTTTAGTGATTCTCCTAATTTCACGGACATATTATGAATTTAAATAACATTAGGAATTCAAATATGCTACTTGGTTTCAACCTAATATTGTGAAGTTTAATCATGGATTTTATATTATGTCATTGCTTTGTAGTTACATTTCATGTTTTGTTTAACTGAAGAAGGTTTACAACCAAAATTGCTGGTTAAATAGCAAAGCTATAAAAACAATTCGTGGATATAATACCCGTGTGTAATAAAGGTAGAATACACTCCGAATAGATAGAAAGCATTCGAAAATCGCACTTAACCTCATTCACACAGCTCAGTATGCCGGCGTGAAAGAATATTAAAGAGCGGAGCCACTGGCAAGTGGTGCTCCAACGCATGCAGGAAGAAGCATGGACGGGGCAAATAAAATAAAATCTGTACGGACTAGGCTAGTGGATAATGACGAATCTCTGACAATAATATGGCTGCGTGATCGGGGAGTAAAGCAAGGTAAAGCACGTCTATACCGTCTTCGAGGCCGAGATAGAATATATTACTACCAACACCTCATGGGAACAATCTGTCGATGTATCTTCTAGAGCCTGCTGCAATGCAGGACTGAGCATGTATGGGAATCGCAATGTGCAGTGACGTCGATTGAGAAAACATCTAATGTACAGTCAAGCGTGTGCTTACATTGATCTCCTTTCGTATCTCAATGGCTTCATCCGATTTCTTATATTGCCTCTCCGTCTCATTGCCGAATAACCATTGCGTTGTTCCTTTTACCAGGCTTCATCTATTAGCCCATTACTGTGACGTTCCCTCATTCTATCTTCTCCCAGATCTACAGAACCCGGTGTGAATCGCATCTCCCAGTAACGAAGGCATAAAATTGATGTAACTTGCCAGCTATTTTCCCCGTGGGCTCGCTCGGTCATAGACACTGCTGTCAATGTAATTTCGTCTATGTCTGAGTCCGTTCCGTGGACACATTCACGGCACGAAATAAACTCAGAGGCTGACAATGGAGAACACTGAGAGTATGCAGATGACGTGAGGACCATTATCGTTTAATAGGATTGGTTCATTACTGATGTTTCTGATGCTCACTTTATACATTGTATTCTTTCTTTCTGTCTGTTGATTTTGTTATAGCTTCGTTTCCTGTCTTCTGGAAGTCTCCACAGCGCATAGACTAGACTCTTGTCTACTGCCTCAAATGTCATATGTTCAAACCTGCATCCTGGGCAATTTTTAAAAGCGACCTGTGTTTCCAGTTTAGCTGAGCGTAAAATATATATAAGGAAATGTTCTATAGAAGGAAAATAGAAGCGGCCAGCGTATTAACAACATTAACTAGTCAAGTCAATTAGTATATAGATATATGGCTCTAGCACTATATGCCTCAGAGGCCAATAGTGGCAAAAGGGTAGTTTCATTTGTTTTTTCAACGCCTAGCTTCTTGAATTTATCAAATAAGTATAGGATGTGAACAGAACTGACTTCAGCCCCTTTAATCGTTTGCTATTTCTTTCGGCTCTTTTTCTAGCTTTGCCATGTTTTGTATCTCTTTTCGCCGTGTGAGTTCCGGGGCTACGTTTTGTAAAACACAGAACAGACACACTGCCCGCTAACGAGCTTTCGTATGTCCACTAATTAGGGATGTTTCCTTCGAAGACGAACTGCAACAGTCTAGAAGAGAAGCCAACAGTTTGCATACAAATCGGCTACATCTGCAAAATGGGGTGCACACAAAAGTCAAGTTCTGGAATAAGACTAAAGCTCAGAAGTGGACAAACAACTTCTTCTGCTGTGCTGATAAGTTAAGACAATATGGTTATTGCATTAGTTTCAGAGGATATGGTGCAAGGTAGCAGATTACCCATCTATCTACACGAGCAAGAGTAACAAATGGAAGGTTGGTTCAATGGACAGACGTTAATCGGACAGACTTCAGGGATTTGGCAGCTGCACGGGCAGACGTTAATCGAACACATTTGGCTGTCAGAGACCTAGAAGTTCTCTTCCAACAGGAACCAGTCTACTGAATCCTATTCCCCACGTCGTCTATTTCATTATATCTTGTATTGCGTATGATTGCTTCATTAGGACACCTCATGGAGTGGCGTTTAATCAAGGGACTCTTTTTTTTTTGTCTGTGCCTGGTTTGGTTCCCTTTCCCTTTCCCTATGGATTGAAAAACCTAATTGTTGTATATTCTCATTAGGAAATTTTAACTGGTCTTGTATCTGATTTCATGAGTGTAGTCATTGCTAGTTGACAATGACATTATTGATACTGGGGCCTGCACAAAAATAATCAAAACTTTAAATAGACTACTAATGACTCACGACAGATATAAATCTCTATCAGGACTCCATCTGAACTTCATTGAAAGTTAACACTCACAGTTTTCCATTGGACTGACAATCAGATATAACCAGCAGCCAGCTAACCACACAAAAGGTCAACCAAACAACCAACCGACCAACCAACTATTCACCCATCAGTACCTATTTTAGAGGACTGGGTCGACCCCAGATCTCATCATCGTCGTGTAGCAGGTCCTTTGTAGAACGTCACTCATCACGATTTGCCTGAAAGAAACCCGGTCTCTCGCCGACTCTCCGGTCACGTGCATTTTCTTACCTAAGGTGTAAATTATATCATGCATCACGTGACCATCTTCGTGCTGCACGTCATCTGCCTCTTTTGTGGTACTATGCCTTCTGCTATAATTTTGTTTGCAATCCGCCTTGGCGTTTTATATGATCAACATATTTTATTTCCGAGACAATGTGCTGTTTACTAATCCGCCTTCCCCGATATTCAGATCTTTTAGGATGTCAGTATTTTACATCTTCCCAACCCAAATCTATATTGGTAAAAGAAAAAAGAGCTATAATTATTTCAATGTAGGGAAGGAACCCACGCCAAAGTTTTGACCAAAAGGCCTCATAAACTCGAGAGGATCAGTCACAGCTAGAATGGTTTCGGAATGTATGCAGAATGTGAGAGAACTGACCACCATGGCAAGAATCATATGCCAACAACCAGAGAAGCAGACCATCAGGACGACCCCTGGTTCGCTGGGAAGACAACATCCTACAGTCCATAACTGACCCCGGGTTCGCTGGGAAGACAACATCTTACAGTCCCTGACTGACACAGGGTTCGCTGGAAAGACAACATCCTACAGTCCCTGACTGACACAGGGTTCGCTGGGAAGACAACATCCTACAGTCCCTGACTGACACAGGGTTCGCTGGGTAGACAACATCCTACAGTCCCTGATTTACCCTGGGTTCCCTGGAAAGACAACATCTTCCAGTCCCTGACTGACATTGGGTTCGTTGGGTAGACAACATCCTAAAGTCCCTGACTGACCCTGGGTTCGCTGGAAAGACAACATCTTACAGTCCCTGACTGACCTTGGGTTAGCTGGGAAGATAACATCTTACAGTCCCTGACTGACCCCGGGTTCGCTGGGAAGACAACATCTTACAGTCCATGCCTGACCCCGGATTCGCTAGGAAGAAAACATCTAACAGTCCCTGACTGACCCCGTGTTCGCTGGGAAGACAACATCTTACAGTTCCTGCCTGACCCCGGGTTCGCTAGGAAGACAACATCTAACAGTCCCTGACTGACCCAGGGTTCGCTGAGAAGACAACATTTTACAGTCCCTGACTGACCCCAGGTTCGCTGGGAAGACACCATCTTACAGTCCCTGACTGACCTTGGGTTCGCTGGGAAGACAACATCTTACAGTCCCTGACTGGCCCCGGGTTCGTTGGGTAGACAACTTCCTACAGTCTCTGACTGACCCCGGGTTCGCTGGGCAGACAACATCCTACAGTCTCTGACTGACAGAGGAGAGTGGACTTGAACAAAGAAAACTACTGATAGAAAATTGTAGCGATCACTTAAGCAAACCTCCACACCACAAAAAAAAAAAAGTAGGCATTAACTCTTTCACTAACACAGGGTATAACTACCTTTTACTGCTTTTATTATGCCACTTTTGCGGTGTAGGCAGGCGGGTCTTTGAACCCGAGGATCTACGTCCGCATGGCTAGTGCTGTCGCCACGACTGTGCAGGTGATGATTTTATTTTGCCCCCGACACACACAAATCCCGTCTTACCGAGGATTCGAAACCGGGCCCCCCGCTTGAGAGTCTAGCGTTCTTACCGTTCGGCCCGCCGCTCTTCACTGGGTATAATAAAGCTTAAGACATGAGGCGAATTACACATATGCTGGTCAGCTTATCATTCCACAGATGGTGTTTAAAAAAAGCAAGAGGTTCTTATTTACTGGGCCCAGGATTTATCCCATCTTTCTCTGTCTATCTAAACCGATTGGCTTGTTCCAGCTACATCATTTACCCAAGCACGAACTCTGTAGCTCCAGCGATGACCCACAGAGATTCTCCACTAGCGAAACGAATGGCTATCTAAAATCGAAAGCCCACCCTCCGAAAAACTAGATAAAGGACTTAATCACTTTGCGAGCAGAATCCTCCTGTCCTTTCCTTCTACAGTTGAATACAACGACACTTCCATATGTCATGCTTTAATGCAGAAACGGGAATTGTCTATCTTTGTGATTGATGATCTTTGAATTTCCCCTCTCCATATCACAGCCTCTACTTCACACATTTTATGAGAATCAGAGATGGGAACATTTTAAAAATCTCTTTTGCCTCTTGTACATATTTTCGACTCAAGTTTTCGATTCGGTAATATGTCTTGGAAATGTGAGCCCTCTTTTGGCTTTAATACATGCAAAACTGAAGGCTTATATCGCGGAGTGACTGTGTAATTTATTGAAGCGATCAAATCTCATTTCATAATGTTCCCCTTGTCAGCATAAAATATTTCTTCTTTCAGCACCAGCTTTAAGGCGTTGTAACGCTTTGATGTGATATCCTTTATCCAGATCACCACCTCTACTTCTTATGTATTTTAACTCATACGATATTATTCGGCGTCTGAAGCTTTGGGGCTATTATTGAATTATGGTTATTGTTCACTATGTGTTTAAAGTAAAAACATCTTCAGACAGATGAGCGGTGCTTTTGATGTTCCTACTAGCAGTCTCACAGTAGAGATCATTGATATAACAAGGGCGCAAATACTGAGTGACTCGATGAATATGCTCAAGGGAATCCAGGCCTGCTTTATCAGTCATGAATATATAGCCTTATCGATTGCATCACGAGCAACTCCCAAACATTTATCTTCGCGCCCGGCAATGCAGGTGTTTCAGGCAACAAGCGTGCAGATTAACTAGGGGACAGTGCAGTTACCATGACTGGCCCAGCACTGGACAGGAGTGATGTTATTAACGCCACGCAAGTTTAATATCGCAAAGAAGACTACGACAACAAGCAGGAAAACAGCATCCCTAATTAGCCTGATGGATGTGGGAGTGCAACATGGAGCAGTCAGATATCATTGTACTGAGGGCTCATAGAACAGGAGTGGTCAGTCATTTTACAATTATAGAGCTTATTAGGGGAAGATCGATGCACCTATGGATCTGTCCGGCGTGTTGTGATGATGATGATCATCATCATCATTATCACAAACCACTTCTGCCGTTAAGCGTCGTGGAAAGGAATAATTTGCGATCCAGTGCACGTGGCTGCCACTGGCTATTGTCATGCCATAAAGGCGTAGAGTGTCTTTAATGTTGTCGATCAGTTTATCCGCGGCCGTCCTCTTGCTCTTGTAGCTGTTCTTCTGAGATGTAGTGCTTGTGGTGGTATTTGATCTTGCCGCATTCTAACGAGATGGCCAAACCACTAATCACTGATCATTTATTGAATGGATCAAGAAATAACATTGCATTCCGAACATTCTCACCATGTTCTTTCCCCCTTATCAGTAACCAACAAAACTTCTTTTACCAGTAGTACCAGTTTCTATCTGATTAAAACCCACTTATTTTTGCCTCTTTGTTTTGAGAACTCCTAGATCAGAGGTTCTCAGCCTGTGGTTGTCGAACGACCATTTCAGATGGGTCACCTAATATAATCGGAAAACACATATTTACTGAAGTCATGAAGTAGTCACGAAAATAATTTTATGGTTAGGGGGTCATCAAAACATGAGGAACTGTATTAAAGGGTCGTCATTATGAAGAATAAGAACCACTCTCCTGACCTTCTGCTGCTTCCCCGTTAAATCAGTCACTCCATGTGTGAATAGGCTTGTCTGTTTTATTGCACTCCATGCCTTCGTTTTAGCCCATCCAGCATCATCTCTCTTGATCTGCCTCTACCCCTTTTCCATTGATCTTTCCAGTTGTCACGATGTTCTCCAACGCTCTTTTCTCATTATGTGGCCACAGAACAGTATTTATCTCTTTCTAAACCACGGCGACTACGCGTTGACATGTGTGTACATCTGAATATATATACATATGCGTATTGAGAAAATGTATAAATCTTTCAATCTTGTCTAAAAACACAGCCATTTATGTAATCTAGTGTTAGCAAACTCATACATAGTCCTTTCTGTCACTTATAATATTCGTGCCTTCCAGATCCCTGCCCTGCTTTTTGGACATACATAAACAGACATTATTATCAAGATCGTTAAATATTCACAAAAAGCCTTTCTTCCAAGTCATTTGAGCCTATATATATGTCGTATGCATGTTCTTAAAACTATCAAAAGACAAAGACCTTCCATGTTGTCCATTATATGAATATAAAAATGTTACATGCATTTCTTTTACATCCAAGCTCACAATGTTTACAGTGCTACAATGCAGCATAAAGATGATGTAAGACGAGCTTGTATGGCGAGTTCTTGTCGATATAAAAAACATTTCATGGGATTATACCAGCTCTCCGAAGACACTTCTGATCGCTTCTCTTCTGTGTTCACACTTGCCGGATATGTCGTCGGAGTTTCACGAATTCGTAATGTCCGTGTCTTTCAAACATTCCCTATGTTTGAGTTGTGAAAAAATTCTGCTTAATATGGCAGATACGGCTCAAAAATAACCAGATCGCTTACACGTTTTCCATAAAGTTCTCGACAAAGCATAGACCGCATAATGTTTACTCAAGGCAATTAGGGATATTGTCTCAAAGATATGATCGTTATATACACATCTTCCAACTTCTGAGTATTTAAAAAAAAAAACAACAATCATGGATCTAAATAAGAGAGCCCGCCCATACCCCCCCCAACCCCCCGAATGTTTAAGAGAGAATCGGTTTTGTAAAAACAGCTTCAACAACGATGGTGATAGGGGATTTATAAAATAAAAGTAAAAATAATATGCAAATACTTTTGTAGTGGTCTTGTCATATGTTAGCTCAACATATGAAACATAACATGTAACTAGTGTCTGTCTGTCTGTCTGTCTGTCTGTCTGTCTGTCTGTCTGTCTGTCTGTCTGTCTGTCTGTCTGTCTGTCTGTCTGTCTGTCTGTCTGTCTGTCTGTCTGTCTGTCTGTCTGTCTGTCTGTCTGTCTGTCTGTCTGTCTGTCTCTGTCTGTCTGTCTGTCTGTCTGTCTGTCTGTCTGTCTGTCTGTCTGTCTGTCTGTCTGTCTGTCTGTCTGTCTGTCTGTCTGTCTGTCCTGTCTGTCTGTCTGTCTGTATGTCTGTATGTCTGTCTGTGTGTCTGTCTGTGTGTATGTATGTATGTATGTATGTGTGTGTATGTATGTATGTATGTATGTATGTATGTGTGTATGTATGTATGTATGTATGTATGTATGTATGTGTGTGTGTATGTATGTATGTGTGTATGTATGTATGTGTGTATGTATGTATGTATGTATGTATGTATGTATCTATGTACAACTACCTCCCCTCCCACTTTCCCATCCACCTAGGGACCTACCCACCTTCTTTCTCCCAAAAAACTGCAACACTACCAGCCTACTGACCTACTTACCCACTTGCTCAGATATCTAACTCCATACCCACCATACCAAACATAAAATCAATATATCTCAGAGCGATGATATACATTGATATCTCGCTCTACACAGTTTAAATAGTGAAAGAAATTAAATCTAGTACCGAAACTAACTATTGAAAAGTACGAGCCGTGAATTCAATCAACCAATGTCTATCTCTATCTCGGCTCAGTCCGCCGCACCTGCTCTGGAAGAGACCACGTGCGGTCAGCATCAGCAACTACAGGGCGACTGACCAGGGCGAGCCGAGAACACAAAGAGCGCGTGTAAGCCCTTGTATTCACTTTATGAACTTGCCATATTTTAGTTCGCAAGTGCAGTCAAATCAAAATGTGTGGCCACCTAACTACATTATAACGCACCCCAATAAGGCTCAAGCTCCTAGAAACTTCCTAGAGGTTCCTACAGACGAGTACACTAGCTACACTACTTTGTAGATACATCGCAGTTATAAAACATTTGTCAATTAAGTAATATTCTTTTTTTTATTTTTTTTTTTAAATTTTGACAGGACCTGTGACCTCATTCGGAGACCATGGCCGACCTTGCAGCAGTCATTCAGGTCCTGCTAACCCTGTGGCTTGGAGTGCTGTCCAGTTTCTATGAAAGTAAACATACACAACATGCCACATCATTGACAAACTCATCGTCAATTGATTGCTGGCTGAAAAATATATTCAGCACTGATAAACATAGGAAGATTCATTCCGAGCGACTGAGATTCACGGGATCTGCGAGTAGCGTTCTATTGTCAAAATTTAAGGCGAGTTCTGAGGATGGAACATCTTTACATATGTCTTTAGGCTCTACATTTGGAAAAGGAGAGCTTAGCTTTGTTAGCAAATTTAGACAGTCTCAACACCCTAGAACAGATGATAGACAAACAATGGCTATTGACAAGGATATCAGTGATTTTTCTTCACCAATGACAAAGTCCACTAACAGGACGTTAGGATCTGCAGAAAGTGGTCATTTCTGGAAACATCTCTTAGCTTCATTGCTCAAGCAGAAGAACATTTTAGCTAAAGCAACTGCACCGGGTAGCTCTGTTAGATTTGGAGATAAACGATCAGAGTTTACACCTTACAATAGCGTGAGTCACTTTAAACGTGCAGCATTTACTTCCAATAGTCGGGGAAAGTCAACAGTGTATCCTACTATAAAATCATCTGTACGTCAAAATAACTTCACAAACATGGTCTTCAATGAAAAATCTTGCTGTTTATCAAGGAAACATAATGTTTCCCACTTACTCGGTGCAGGGCTTTTTTCTACCAACAGAGATAATTTTCGTTTCAGAAGGAAGATGTACAAAATTCACTTGCAGTCAAGGGCAAAAAACTATAATTCACTAAATGAGCTCATCACTGGAAACAAACAACACAGTTTACAGCAAGGAGAATTTAAACCTGGTATTATCCCACCGAGCAACTTAAGAAACGTCATCATCAACATTACAGATTTGTCCTCATCACGAGATAGAAAGAAAAGTTCTAACTCTTTATTCAAATCAGCATTATTAAATAATACAAGTGAATTCATTTGCAAAGATAACACTGATATTTCACTGTCGCTGACAGACTGCATTATGCACCATTTCATCCGATTATATTTTAGATTAAAACACACGCAAACAAAGAATTATCAAATCACAAAAAAGTTACTGCTTGAAAGTGAAGCTACAGACTTGACATCCTTCGAAAGATCAGAGAGAACGGATATAAACTTAAATGAAAATCTGAAAAGCTCAAACAGCCTTTTGTTCGCAACGTTCATGAGACGCCCATCTCCATTCTTTTCACCAAAGTCTTCTATAACACATGGCCATACACATCAACATAACTGGAACAACATTGCAATAAAAAACACATCATATCACTCAACATTAGACAGCTCATCAGAATCAATCAGAGAACAAAGTAGTTCTCAAGAAGCTGTTATTCCAAAGATACCCAAGGACAATGAACGAACTTACAGACGAACAGTCAAACGATCAGAATTGAGAAATTTCAGGCGGAAGTCTTACATGCAGGAATTAGGAACTGATGGCATACTGCCTGCGCCACACTACAGAAATACTTATGACTCATCTTCATCTTCGTTATCATCAACCACACCAGTTATACGGCAAGTAAGTGTCACTCATAAACTGCTTTCTATGTATGCAATTTTGTTTTACATGTAAGTAAATTAAAGACTTTTTTCCTGCCAGAGGCTGATCTGACTAAAGTGCTAGTCATCATGATTCAGCAGTTTCTTTACAGAACGTCGCTCTATTACGGCACATCTGAATGCCTCATTTTTCCATCTAGCCCACTCTCCAGGCGTGTTTGCTTTCATAGCCAATGCCTCTTCAATGTCTTGTATCTACTTTCACGAAGGTGTGCCTCAGTTTCATTTATTTTTTCGAAAGCTGTACCCACCATCACTGTACTCTCTGGCCACCGTGGCGTTCAATATGGCCAAAATAATAATGCTAGACACGACACTGTATTAACCAATCGGCATTCCACAGGATGATGATGTTAACATCACTCTGGCGGTCTTCACTTCCGACCTAATTTCTTAGTATCCACTGGGTCAGCCTGGTAACCTTAAGTCAATTTTAAAACCCTCTCATATATAGATTCAAATTTCTGACCTTTATTCTAGCAGACAAGCGAGAAGCTTGTGTACCACCAAAGATCCCTTAATTTTAACTGATTGTGAGTTTTATTCGAAAGTCTTTATTCACTTTGTCATTTTCGACACACAAATATCATCAGCGTGAACAGAAATGAGTAGAGTAGGAAAATAAAGACCTCTGAAGGACACGGCTCCATCTTTCATGGATACGTAGCTAACTTGATCTTTTCAAACAAATTACCGCTGTTCTTCTACTGTGCGCAGCTGATCTGAAGTAGACTCTTGCTTTTTCTAGTCTCTCAGTCGACTATTACTTAAATGAAATTGATGTTGCTTTCAAAATTTTTTTTTTTCAAGTTCTCGGCAATACTGTTTCGCTCACTCTCCCCCCCCCCCCCCCCCGCCCTCCTTTTGCCATTTTTAATATACACATAAAAATGCCACTCCTTCTGTTCATTGATGAATGGATCTTCCTGGTGACAACGAGTTACAAATGAACATTCTGTGGTTTTTGTAGTTCAGTAGAAAGTATTCATCTGTTTGCTCCATATGGCTAACTTGTGCTTTTTTTGTATGCATCTGTCGATACGTCTGGTAATAAAGTGAACAGCGCTTTCTTATGTCTTCTTTTATCCCCTATTCAAATACCAACAGAGACACACTGCTTTGATTAAAAACCTAGATATAACAAACACGAGCCAGACTAATACTATTATTGTCCATGATATCGTTGAAAAATACTTTTCTCAGTTTCAAAATGCCTCCGGGATTTCAATATTTTTTACTCTTCATTTTCAAAATTGGGTCAAACAATTCTCAAAGGATTAGATTCTATGTATATTTGTAAATCTTTTCCTTTTTATGTTTAATTACCTCTTACGGTTCTTTGGAAGTCGGTAAAAATGCACCCTGTTGAAGTATTCAGTTTGTTAGCAAGCAATACAGGATTATTTTATATTGTTTTTCTTCTGTGTTCGCCCTTAACAGGACAATTGTCACGTTGTGTTGTGAATTACAGTCAGGCTTTTCGACCCAACACAAATTACTAATTAGTCGCCTTTTACGACATGCTAGTGAGCTGGGTCAGTAGAAATATTCTTGCTTCTACCCATTAAAATAGGCCCCAGAACCCGCACACAGAGATGTTTTCACGATTACATTGAAACGTGTGTGACGTATTTGGTCTACACAGTTAGGTTAATAACTTGACCTCTAATTCTAAGGTCAGACTGCATCCGTTCTCATACAGGCCTAGGGGTATTGCTTGGTATAGCAATTACGGTGTCTTATTATAATACGTTGGCTGAACAAGGTATATGAGATTTGCTCTCTTGGTCTACATCCAAGATGCAACGCTTGGAGTTGCAGGGATGGTCAAAACGTGCAGGTAGAACCTGGGCGAGCAGACGAACTGAAATTGGTTAAATTGTATTTGAGCAATGGTGTAAACTTTTATTACACACATTATTGTATCTGTAAAGAATTTGACTACATTCCCTTTTTGATTGTTTAACTAGGCAGTATGGCCTACTTCAATTCACTAATATAGCAACAGGCTACTCTTGGCACGTTTGACTAGGATTGCCGACGACAGCTCTAAATCATACTACCACAACGATGTGAAAATGCATGACAGCGCATTTAGTTGTAACAAGACCAGATGACTTATTACTAATTAAGAATCTACATTATAGCACACGAGCATAGCTATAGATGCTCCGTGTCCCGCAGTAAATGTGTAGGTGATAACTGTTCCCGTAGCACGCTGCTTATTACCACGAAAACATACAAGAGGTAAGCGTCGCTTAGCAGGCAACCCTGTCAAGCATGACCGTGGAGGTATCCGCTGCTTCTAGAGCACTAGAATGGGCAGCAGAGCAAACCGCCACAAATGTAGTAATTGTATCAGACTCCATGAACATGCTTGAGAAGATAGCAACAGGTCGTATGCTCCCTGAATGGGTAGAAAGCATTCGAAAACTGCACTTTACCACCCTCACCTGGATCTTCACACCTGGTCATGCTGGCGTAAAGGGTGATGAGCGAGCGGACCAACTGGCAAACGATACACCAACGCATATAGGATTGAGCATGGACAGAGCAGATATAATTACCACGGTACAGACTGAGCTAGTGGATAATGACAAATCTCTGTTAGTAACACGATTGCGTGACATGGAAATAAAGCACGGTGAAGCACCTCAGCGCCGCCTTTGAGGCCGAAATTGGAGACATTATAACAAACCTCTCATAAGAACAGTTAGTTGAGGTACCTTAGAGTGGTTGCTACATCAGAGGACTCAGCACGCATGGGAATGCCTAATGTGCAATGACATCGATTGTGATTTCATAAGCTATACACACGCCAGTCTCTTCCTCTCATACGTCCAACCTAATTTTTCGTTCACACATTCTTAAATATACTGTTTCACCAACCTTGTGCCTTCTATCAACCATCCTCCAGAGCTGCAGTGACTGCCTCCAACTCGATCCTCATGTTTGAAGCTGTAGAAAAAAAAATTAATAAAAAACCTTAGTTTTGTTCTGCCACTATCTTTTCTTTCACTCCTACCGGAAATCCACAGCTAGTCATTATGGCTGATTTTTAAAATTAATACACTGTTGAAGATTAAACGAAATTGACTTCAAGAAAGGTGAGGACATAAAAGAAATGTTTAGAGAACTGATATCAATAGTTATAAGACCCCCCCCCCCCCCCCCCCCCAAAAAAAAAGCAAAATATTGGGTATACCATGCAGATGATAGCGATAACGATGATGATGATGATTAATTAGCTGCTACCCCCTTCCTCTTTTTGTTTGTGGCGTTCACTGGCTGTAAACTCCAACGGAAAACTCTGGTTATTCGTCCACGTTTGGACTCTAGTCTTGCTCCACCTTGAATTTTGAGCGCACATCCGTTTTACAGGTCTGTATTGAGTGTGTGCAGACTGTTTGTTCCTCAGGCAGGTCACTGCGACTTTGAAAGAAAACTTTTATTTAGTCTCCTTGTATGACATGCTTGTCAGGGAGCAGTGGGTCTCTACCCCCTCTTAGGTTAGTTGCGTATCCTTTACAGGACGTTGCAGAACCAACCCCAGCATCCCCTGGCTGTTGTGTGGTTTCTCTAGGCAAATTTACGTCCAGTAGTTTGCCATTGCTTTTTGGACGGTCGGCTTCTTGATACCACTGTCGAAACCAACGCAAGGCGCATGGCTCTGGGATCGAACCCGGCACCCTGACATTACGAAGCGTTCGCATCGACTTAGCCACAAAGCCGACTTACCCCCTCTTACTTCACCCCAAATCAGGCCCCGGAGAATTAGCTGATGGTCAAACCGATAACAAGAAAATAACAACTTTCTTTCTTGTCTCACATACAGCAAGTATCTTTGAAAGTGATTGTCCACCTGAGTGTCAACAGAGGCTACGAGAGAGTGTTGGATAGCGCTATATTCACGGGAATCCGGAAGTTCATGCAACTGACGAGGTTTCTGGAACCCAGTGGGAAACTCGTCAGCTTGAAGGGAGACAAGCCTCGCGATATTTTACTTGTAAGTAATGTGAACTAGTAGCTTTCATCTATCCTCGTCTTTCTTACGTGTTGTCGTTCTTGTTCCGCTTATTGATCGTGTCGTTATTCTCGCTGTTATGCTTTTGTGCATTTGTGCATTTTGGGACCCCCTCCTCCCAGACGTTCATATTACGCATATTGTAAAATAGCTGTGTGAAAGATGAGTGTTTACAGGCCAAATGTGAAATACGCCTGCGTGCTCCATTTGCTAATCTTTTAAAATACAATTCGTTCTTTTCTTCGTTCAGTCTCACCCTTCTGCTCATGTGGGTAATGTACGTGCTTGTGTGTATGCATGTCGTGCGATCGTGTTTACCTCCTACTTATATATATATATATATATATATATATATATATATATATATATATATATATGTATGTGTGTGTGTGTGTATCCACACATACGGTGGATGAAAAGCAATGCTAAGGGTCGCCTCCGATTAATTTAGGGTATTTATTCGTCACCATGTGGGATACAGTTTTTCGTTTTTAAAGCCCCATCCCGGCTTCTGCCGGGGGCCATGGTTATACCCGGGGCAAGAATATGGCCTAGCAGCTGAAAGGGGTTTCTGCCGTGATCCTCATCCCCATGGTGGCACTTTGTGTCGCCGGATGTTTATTGCTTTTGTGATGTCCTGGTGGGGTACACCTTACATACTGTCACGTGTCTGATTTAAGGATTAATCCTTAAGAACCAACAGTTCTCTAAAATAATAATGTTGAGTCGTTGGCTCGTATTTGTCTAAGGGATATCCCGTGGCCAATATACGCTCAACTTATTTCAGGAGTAGGGCAACTCAAGCTTTGGCACTACAAAATATATAATATTCCTAGGCAGACTTGGCTGGACCCCCCACTACTATCAAAAGGTAGCCCCCAGGTTATGATAGTATACTATCATAGCCATGTTAACACAGATTACACTTATTACTCACACAAACATAAAAGCTAGACAGTTAAAATGGTGAAACAGGACACCCAAGTCAGCCATGAAAATGTCTGCATGTAATAGGTTCACTATATACACATATATAAATAAATAGATAATCAAGAGTGTTCAGTGAATGGAGTTCAGGAATTAATGACACAACCCAGATGTTGAAGCAGCCAGATGTAGTTCCTGGACATTACATGAATTCATCATTGGAAGACAAAGGGAGCTGTGGGAAGAGAGCATGTATGTGATTAAGAGATCACTTATCCCAGTTCGTAGGTCACTGCTCCCCTCAGTCCATGGTGATTCGACGGTGGTTGACTCAGTAAATAGCTACGCCTCGGTTTGATCTGGTACACGCTGACTGTCTTTCACATGAGGACACAGGAACTGCATAGGAGCCCAACAAAGCTCTTAAAGACTGATTCTCTGGATTGATGACATAGGTGTCTGCAATTGTCTACTAGTCCTGGAACTCACATACAAGCTCCTGCCATGTTGAGGTAGTGGCAACAATAGGTAGGACTTTTGGGTATGCTTGGTGCCCAGAATGGTATGGGTTGGTGGTTGTTGGCTGGACTGTGATTCGTCTGCCTGATCTCTAAGGAGGTATCATCCTGTCAGGAAAGAACTCAGAATTAGTAATCATCCTTATTCACACACCAGCTCACCCCACACTCTGCTACCCTTCTCCATTCCTCAGAGTGTAACTCTCAAGAACAGGAGACAATGTCTCCTTTCATTTATCTGTCTGTAAATTAGTACACCAGTTAGAAGACAGGGTATGAATTGGAGATAGATAGACACTACCACACATAGATCATCCTCTCTCCACCCTCACATCTGCACTCGCAGACATACAATGTATTCCGTTAGTACCTATATATATATATATTTCATGTTTCCACAGGCTGCTCACTACACACCCAATGTTTCCGTGCCAAACACACCTTTGACTCAGAGCGTCTAGCTCTGACGCCACAGTGTCTAGCCGTTTAAAAGATGACCCAGATTCCATATTTCTGCTATGAGGCACAAAACTTCGTTTGTCTGGTCAGAAAATAATTACTTGTAGGGTATAATATCTTTACAAATGGTGTGGGTTATGTAGAGCACAAACTATTTGGTCTGCACAGGAAAAGGTTTAATGTTCGGAGCCTGATCTCTGGACATCAAGAACGGCCCAACTTTGCGATCACACAGCTGAATCTTCCCTCTTTGCAGCAGTAGCCAACTTTAAAAAGACATATATTATGGTACTCGTAAACTATAATTAACTTACTCAGGCTTAGGAATTCTTCAAAGATAAAACTGGTACTTTGAATGCGCCAGTTTTATTCATAGACTGTATACACGTCTTGACACTTTGGAGATCAGGCTAAAGAATGCCGCTCAAAACTCCGACTAGCGTCTCTAGGAAAGAAGTCCCTGTATTCATGCCCAAGGAGTAACCAGGCTTACAGGAATTTCTGAATTATACACACGAAAAAATCAGCCCACAAGTGCAAGTTTGAAAATGTAGACTTCTCAAAGCAACTAGAGGGTCTAGAAATGATTATTTCACCAGATAGTGGTACATGTCAATATAAGGGACTATATACCCCCCCCCCCGGAATGGTTTAAGTTTGAAATGTGACGTGCTCGCTTAGGAATGTCAGCGTCACGACTCGTCCATAGTGTAGGGTTGGCTGTTCACTCCACGACACATACATACACAATATAAGTTATCTATGAACTCTAGTTATTTTCTAATGCGACAAGGAAACTTGAAGAAGAAGAAGACGAGGAGGAGGAGGAGAAAAAGAGGGAATATGATAAAGAAGAAGCAGAAGAAGAAGAAGAAGAAGAAAAAGAAGAAGAAAAAGAAGAAGAAAAAGAAGAAGAAGAAGAAGAAGAGAAGAAAAAGCAGAAGAAGAATAAGTAGAAGAAGAAGAAGAAGAAGAAAACGTAGCAGCTGAAGACTAAGAAAAAGAAAGAGGAGGAGGAGGAAGGGGAGAGGAGAGGAGGGGGAGAAAAAGAAGAAGAAGAAGACAACGAAGAAACAGAACAAGAAGGAAATATATATATATATATAATATATATATATATATATATATATATATATATATATATATATATATATATATATATATATAATGACTTTAACGCACTACACTATATATTGAATACTCTTGCTTGACCCTACATAACACACAGCTATTAATACAATATTGATCAGGCCAGTGATACGACATTACCTACAATTTTTATTACAAACAACAATGTTGCTTAGTTACTATCTTCGTGAACTCATGTGATTCTTAAATAAGAAAATATCATAGTGAATGTGAGAACTGTCTAGATAAAAGCAAAAAAATATTAGACACAAAAAACGAACTTAAAATGTCATGATGAAATTCAGAAGTGAAAGGACACGTGATAAAATGTTAGGAATTTAGTAATTCTTGAGATATTTCTTTATGTTTGTAGATTAATTTTTGAACAATAATTTCATATTATGTGCGCATTAGATTTGATCCCTGTTACCGCTCTGAATACCCATAATAGTAATAGAAAACAAAAATAATAAAAGGGGAGTGGGTTAAAATTACATTTAATTTATTATAACGGTCACAAAAACCTGTTCAAAGATGTCTCTTGTGTTAATACCATTGTGCTTGTAACTCACAATAAAAAGTTAATCGTGCATCCTTTATAGACATTTTGCAAACCAGCCACAGCATCTGTTGGCTATTTATGATTTTAGTAGGCAATTTTACCTTCAGTAGTTTGCTATTGCTCTCTTCACGGTCGGCTCTTCATAGAAATATCAATATCAACACAAAGCGGTCTGTCGCTAAATCGCCTGCAGCTGAAAGGGTATGGAAAGGCCAGAGGACCAACTTGATTATCATAGATGTTGTCTCATAGAGAAGCTGCTGGTCAAATGGTTAAGAACGTTAGGCTCTCATTAGAACGACCAAGGTTTGGATTCTTGGTAAGGCGATGGATTTGTATTTTCCTCTCTGGGGTCAAATGTAAAGCCTAACCTGCACAGTTTGCGGCGACTGCAGGAGCGATTTGACCCTAAATCGTCAGTTTAATGATTGCTGGTCCTTCACCTCCATAACACGTGGTACATACGGACAGTAATGACAGTTTTATCCCAGTTTAATGACAGTTATCGCACATGGCTAAGTCTCCCCGTGCAGGTTCCGGGATCGATTTGTGGGGGAGGGATGGGGGAATAGACACAACGCTTCTCAACAAGCATGTCATAAAAGTCAATTAATTTGTGGTTTTTCTTTAGAAGTCAGGGTGCATCAACATAAGAGACAAAGAACCAACAGTTGCTTGCAAATGATACAGATATGTAAAATGAATATGCACGCAAAACTCAAGTTCTGGAACAAGATCAAGGTCCAGAAGTGGACGAACAGCCAGAACCTTTCCGCCAGAGTTAACAGCTGTTAACTCCAAGAACAAGAAGATATAGCTTACTCTCTCCAAACCCACAGAGAACTTTGTACAAAACACGAAATCCCATAGCTCAAACCACGACACCATCGGTTATTTAAATAATCTGTACTTTTAAACCGAACATGGGTCTGAACCAAATCAACAGAATTCAGAACGCGAGCAAACGAGCGTAACCATTCCACTACAACGATCGTTAACTCTTTGAGTTCCAGAGGGTTTAGCATCACGGGCACAGGGGGTAGTAAAGAGAATCATAAAATCGGCGTATCATGCGTTCATTCAGCTTCTAGGTAGAAACCTGTAAATGTATGATGCGTTCCTTGGGACCCAAAAGTTAAAAATGTTGAATGTTGATTGTAGAATATTGAGTGTTGAAATAAGAATCCACATTACTGTGACGTTTCGGCCCACTCCCTTGGAAAGTACAACACTTTTAGTGTGACGTCCCGGGTCGTGGGTTCTCTGGATTTGGGTTTAAATGATTTATATGTTGAGTAGGGATTTTCCTCTTAACACGTCCCCTCCACCAGATTAACTGAACTATTATCTGGGCTATGTTGCTGTCAGACAAAGTCCTGGATATCCAAGAAAACAGCCATATTGGCTCGTTATTTATATTTAACTTTAGCTGAACTTGGTACCCACAAGAGAAGGAAATGGGTTTTAGATGTCTATATATTATTATCTTGAACGATTCACTAGACAGGGCAGTTGACCCAATCCGTCGACCTTCTCTTGATACAGAATTATTATGATTATTTTTTAATGAGCCCCCACCAAATGCTATTCTATCTTAACAGTTTAATTAAACATGTAAGAACAGACACACTTGGAATTATAAAAACTGATGCAGGATAAGACCATATAATTGATTTATTAACCTAGCAATCATTTTGAGTTCTTTATATTTTTAGTCAATAGTGATGGTATGGTGATAATGAGAAGCTTCAGCTAGATAACTGAGCCCCTAAGATTAGAATAAATGATAATGGTGGTGTTTAGTTACATAAATACAGGTTACATAACTTTAGAAAGTGGAACCTCTGAGAGTCCTCGTGTTGAGTCCCTTCTTAGCTGTTCCAATCTTTCCGCCCAGTTCTCCTGGTCCTTCCACCTGGTTCCCTGGTTCCCACCTGTTTCTCAGCTGGCCGAGTTCTAGCACAATGTAGTCTCGTGACCGTGATGACCCTCTATTTCTGTTTTTAGAAACGACTGATCCTCACCCACATGGGAGCTGCAATAATGGAAACACACACATACGTGTAGTATCTTGACTTACACTAAGAATACATGTGTCAATTAATACAATATATAATAAAACATTATATCTCATCACTCCTCATTTTCCACATTCTCTCCAGTCTATTCTGAAGGTCTTTGTGTCTCACAATCGACGTCTCACATATCCTGCCTTCACTCTAAGGTTCTGTCATGATAGTTGACTTTCTGTTGTCCGTCATCACTCAGACTTCCAACTTTCTGACATTGATTTGACATAAACATGTGGCGCAGGTTATGTGCTGAACACGCCAAACATTTTATACGAGCATGCTGTCCTGAATATTATCTTTCAGTGACAGTGAATACTATACACTCATGATTCTTCCACTGGGGTTATAAATCCCCGGTTTAGGTGAACACATTAGGTGAGCACATGGTGGGCACACAAAATGTAACAGCATGGCTGCATATGTGGGCCTCTTTTCCCACAGTCCAAACTCATGTTTTGGTTGATGGTTGAAACATTATAATTTCATTACATTTTAGTATACAAGTCTTATTTTATAAACATGAAAACATACACTGAAAAACATGTGCCACAAACATACCAGAAATAGAAATAGTTTAGCAGTTCCCTAACTGAGATACTGAATACTCACAAAGGACTATTTCAAGCAGAATGTGTAGACAAATTAGGAAAAGGTAGAATAGATTTTAGCTAACTCCCTAACCTATGTATACAAGATTGAAAATAATTGTACAGGCTTACCTGGAAACTTCCAGCTATCGCCAACTAGAATCAAACCATTAGAATTACCTCTAAGGTTGTCACGAGACGATCTCAGTGATTCCAGAAGTTAGTACTTGTAATAAGTTCTTCTGGTTCTAAAGAGACAGAATTATATTTACTCTGCGCTTTATCCTAATATTGCTTTAAACCGCACGGATTTAAATTGTTTCCAGTCCTTAGTCCAGACAAAGCGACTCAGTCTTGGGTAATGTTACACAATTACACCGGGGCTAGAGAATTCCCTTTCACATGCCCATGTCATAAATGTTATCTCCTGACCAGACTGCTTTGAACAGACTTTTGATGAGACTAGGGGTGTAGGTTTGATTCTCACGCCAGTGTCATAATGTTATCTCCTAACACAGCCTGAGTGGGGCCCTTTTGAACAGGGGAATTGAGCGGACTGTAGACATTGAGGCGAGGAGAAGTTTAAAGTTTAACACGTCAGTGTAATTCGGGGTAAACTAGATTGGGGCACTTAAGAATGTTTGCTCTAGGGATGTCAGTCCATAATTGACTGACAGGCCACTTGTTAGCTAATGTGATTTGATAGGTACTTCGGAGGAGGAGCTTAAGCCATCATCTTGAGGGTTGGGTAAAAACTAAGGAAAGGGAGGAGTTTAATTTGGACAATAGATTAATACTTATACTGCAGGCATCGTAGATTTACCTCATAGTGCCGCCAGCAGGCCACAGACTCAGACCTACCGTTGAAAAGTACTTTCTCCCTGGTTGAGTCGTGTTCGGCATTTGCTGGAAAAGTTCCCAGGTGAATATTAACATTAATCTTGTATACTTAGGTTAGGGAGTTAAGCTTAGTCTATACTACCTTTTCCTAATTTGTCTGCACATTCTGCTTGAAATAGTTCTGTGTGAATATTCAGTATCTCAGTTAGGGAACTGCTAAACTATTCCTATTTCTTGTATGTTTGTGTCACATGTTTTTCATTGTATGTTTTCATGTGTATAAAATAAGATGTGAACAATGACATTTGCTATAATGAAATGTAATTATATTGTTTCCATGATCAGCCAAAATATGAGTTTGGACTGTGGGAAATGATGCCCAAATATGTGCAGGGATGTTGCTACGTTTTGTGTGCCCACCATGTGCTCACTTAATGTGTTCACCTGAACAGGGGATTTATAACCTCAGGGGAAGAATGATGGGTGTCCAGTATTCACGGTCACTGAAAGATAATATTCAGGACAGCGTGCACATATAAATTGTTTGCGGGTTCAGCACATAACCTGCGCCACATGTTTATGTCAAATCTATGTCAGCCAACTCGAAGTCTGAGTGAAGACGGACAACAGACTTAGAAAGTCAACTATCATGACATAGCATTTGAGGGAAGGCAGGATATGTGACGCCCATGTAAGACAAAAGACCTTCAGACTAGACTGGAGAGGATGTGGAATATGAGGAGGAGTGATGGGCTATATCTTATTATTATATGTTGTATTAATTGATACATGTATTCTTAGTGTAAGTCAAGATACTACACGTATGTGTTTTGTTTCCATGATTACAGCGCCCATGTGACGATCAGTCCATGAAGTAGCCTACATTGTGTTAGACTCGGCCAGCTGGGAACGAGGGGGAGAACGAGGTGGGGGCGAGGAGGAGAAACAAGCAGGGAAGAAGCTGGAAGAGGAGGAAGAGCTTGACAGTGCTCACGGCTGTCAGAGGTTCTATGAAAGTTATGTTCATAAATTGTTCATACTTTATCACCTTCATCACACCACTCTAATCCCAGGTGCTGTTCTCGCGCTGAAACAACCCATTACTATCATAACTTTAGCTAGTCACTGTTTGTGTAAACACAACAAACTGGGTATGTCAATTAACTGATTGTTAGAAAATAAAGCTGTATGTCAAGTTTTATTCTACATCGTTTGTTAAATTCCAAATGTATTCAATCTTACCTGTTTTCTAAACTGATAGATAGAAGTACATTTGGTGGGGGCTCAAATAATATAATAATTCTTTAATTATTAATAATAGCACCGGGAGAAGGTAGATGACGGAGGAATCATTTGCCCTGTCTAATAATTCATAATACTAAAATGCTATAGACATCTAAAATTCCTTGCCTTCTCTTGTGGGTACCAAGTGCAGCTAATGTTAAAGTACTTAACGAGCCAATATGGCTGTTTTCTTGGATATCCAGGACTTTGTCTGAGAGCAACATAGCTCAGATTTAGTTCGGTGTATCTAGTGGAGAGAATGTGTTGAAAGGAAGATCCCTACTCAACAACCTAAACATTTAAACCACGCGTCACGTCACAAAGGTCGACCTGTTTGTTTGCTCGTGGCAGCGATTCTGACAGAAATTCCAGGGCTTGTCTTATTAATACCCCTATCTGTCTGCAAGGTTAACTCCACCCTCTACTAGGTTATACCCAACCCTAAAGGAGATGACCTAAGCCCCGCCTCTGAGGTACGGAGCATATCAACCTAGTTATCAATGGGCCTGTCACTCAAAGTGAACGGCCTACATTACGACCTTGACCAAGATTAAACATTCTTAATTGCCAAACATCTGCTCTCTGGAGAATTTCACTATCATGTGTGAAAACTTCAGACGCTGGACGCCGGCCTGTCTAGAAATGTCTACCTAACCACTTAATTCCCCTGATCTATCCTGTTCAAAAGGAGCCCCTCAGTCTGTGTTATGTAACTTTTTATGACACTAAAGTCGGGTTTCAGGGGAGCTAATCAGGTGTGCTATGAAGTTATCTCCCCCTTTACTTGCCACTACAGACTAGGCAGGAGATAATTATATGACATGGGCGTGAGAAAGGAATTCCTAGCCAAGGTAATATTACCTAAAGCAAGGTTGCTTTGTCTGGCTAGAGATTGGAAACGCAGTTTAAACAATTCTCAAATCCCTTGTAGTGGTTTTAGAACTATTTTAGGCTCAGTGACTATTGCTTTTAATTCTTTGTCCTTCTCTGAACATAAGAAATTATTAAACACAATATAACTTCTGAGACCACTGAGGTCATTTCGTCACATAGGCCCACGGTTGATTTTGGTCGTAGCTCGCTATGGCCAATGTTTAAACACTCAGTGATTTCTAAGAAGTTTATTTCACTTCTCAGCTCCTTTCTGTCCCAATGTTTCCTTCGCCAATATTCCTTGTGGAATCTAGATGTCCTGCATCGTTGTACAGTCACCATATGTTTATTCTTCCAGGCTAAGTCCTTAGTCCTAGAATCATGTAGGCATTCTAAGCCAAAGCTCAGTAATGTCTTTTTATCTGGAGGTTCCTTCTTTCTCCACAATCCGGGAACTCCATTTTTAATCAACCCGTCTTCTCCGCGGCGCTGATATACGTTTGCTGTCACTCGGCTCCTCCCAATCTGTAATGGAAGCGCCTGAAGTGATTTCCTAAACGGATGAGTCACAGTCAGTTTGGTCACCGCTATTTTCCGCCGTCGTGCACCACTCCTGCTGAAATCTTTCAATCTCCTCTTGATATGAGGGGTATTGTCGTACATCATTATCCCAGGATGTACCCAGAACTTGCCACTGCCTTGTTCTCGGTAGCGCAATAGATCTGTTCTTTCTTGCCGCCTTCTCTCCTTACCCAGACAGCCGCCTAGTCGGTCACATTCTTCAAAGATTGTGTCACAGTCGGAGTCACTGCGTACAAGTGTCTGGCCAGTGTATAAACTGATCAGATCATTCAAACACTTTTGGGTCTTCAAAAGTGATAAGGTGTCATTACTTCTTTTTAAAGTCTCCCCCCACTGTTCCACAAAAGTTGCTTCTTCTCTAGTGTTGGCAGACATCCTGGGTTGTCCAGTGTCGCTATCCACATTAGAGTTTACAGGAATATCCTGTACTTTCAGAGTTTCCTCTTGTAGGCACTCTGAGATATCGGGAGGTTTCTCCTCTCGAGTATTCACTTTCTTCCTGGTCGGGCTTTCTGATGCCAAGTCCAGTGAAGATAAATGAAGTGACGTGTTACCACCTGTGTCGTCAACCTCTTGGGGGTTGGTGTCAGAACTGAGATTAACTCTCTCTTCATGTGCAGCCGCACTGAAGAGGATAAGAGAAGCAGTTGTCCTGTCATTCTCTGTCTCAGCCTGAATTTCTTCTTCGTGTTCAGCCGAACAGAAGGATATATGAGAGTCACATAAGGTCTTACCCTCGCTCTCACTAGTGGCTGGTGTGCCAGTCAAACCGCTGGGTCTATATTCCAGGCAGTCCTCATTCTTGTGACTACTGTCACCTGTGCTTGGGGTTCTCGTTTTCCTACTACTATTCCTTTTCGGAATGTGCGGATCCCCTTCGTCTTTCTTTGAAGACCTTGAAGGGTTGAAGAAATCAGGTGTGGCTTCCCTGATTCTGCTGTCACGCTCGTGACTGTTAACGGCACCCACGGCACTCTTTTTCCTTCCACGATTCAGTTTCTGGTCGGGAAGAATTTTCTCATTTTGCTCGTCTGAGCTAATGAAAATAAGGGGTCCCAGCATTGTAGGTCTGGTCCCTTGTGAAGATTTCTTTTTCTTGTCCCATCTTTTCCTTGTTGGCTTAAGACTGGAAACTAAGGGTCCCGGCAATGTAGCTACGGTCCTGTTAGAAAAATTCTTCTGTTTCCCTAGTATCCCTTTTGGGTTAGTAGGTTTGAGGTACTGTCTGTCTTTTTCGAGGTGGTTTTCATCCTTATCCCTAGTTTCTAAACTTTTGGGAGTAGGGGTGCGCACATCTAAATTGGGAGGTTGAACCTCTACAATCTGTGCCCTAGAGTCAGTCTGAGGTGTGCTTTCCTCGACTGCACTCATAGTATCATCACCATTTTCTGCTTGCTGTTCAGGCCGCCTTTCTCTGTCATATTCTTTTTGAGTAGACTGTCGCCTTCTCTCGTCTTCTTCGTCGAACTGCTTCAGTTCTCTGAGGAGTTCTGCTCTTATCAGCTGATACTCTCTCTCGCTGTCTATCTCACGCTGGTAGCTTTCTTCGTCTTCTTCTTTCATACGTTGCAACTCCCTCTCGTGCTCTTCTCTTAGAAGTTGTTGCTGCATCTTACTTTCCTCTCTCTCCAGCTGGCGCTTTCTGTTAAGTTCGCTTATACGCTGTATCTCACCCTCTTCTTCTATCTCACGCTGACGCTTCTCCTCTGCAGCAACCCAGGCAATCCTATCATCCCACTGAACCATATGGTAGTTAACAAAGATCTGTAACTGTGCCCCTACCATGCCGTCTGCTACCCCACATTTTATGCATATTTCTCGGTACTCGGTACGTATATCCATTCTATCTTATTAGATCTATTAAGACAGAGGTATTATAAGTTCCCGAGTCAGAGTAAGAGAGATAAGTCAGAGCAAGGTACAGTAAACTGGACAACAGAGTAGACTACTACCGCAGCACAGCGATGTGAATGAAACAGAGCAGCCTACCAGACTGACAGCTTTTAGAATGATATAGCAGCACAAAATTACGCCTATAAATGATGTGAAGTAAAATTACATTCAGTCACTAAGCATAACTATCAATGATAAGATGTCAACATTCAATGTTCTACACTCTATATCCAATGATGAAACATGCAAGCAGATATAATCAAAATCCTCTCTATCTAAAATTTACTGAATAAACAATGATTCATGGTTATGACGTTGTAATGGGGGATATTTTCGACCCAGTTTAGGATGGTTGGGGGGAAGGCCCAAAGCTGACCGAAAACACCGAGAAAGCCCAGATACTTGGATTAAACGAGAATCTGGAGATAGGTGACTAACCACTAGTTATCACGGGGACCACGGTGATGCGACCCAAGGTCGCCACGGGAAAAGTAAAGGACCACCACGTGTTGTCACGTGAAAGGAACCCGTGGTATAAGTCAGACTTGACTCTGGTCAAGGTTAGTTTGTGTCGACCTGTTGGAGCGAGAGGACGAGCGATTGAATGTACGAATGTCTACGTGAGTGCCTGAGGAGAAAGGAGACCTGCCGACGAAATGTTAAGCTGAGATCGACCATGCCAGCGTGTGAGATGTCCAAACGTCAGTGTTGAATCCATGGGACCCATCGTTGCTTGAATGCCTGCAGAAGACTATTCGTTAAAGGCTGCGTGAGTTTGTGTACGAAAGCGGTTCAATTAGACATCGACTGGACGATTCTCTTTTGTCGTAAGTTTTAATACGTCAATAAAGTAATGTCTCGTAAGCTCACATCGGTGTCGGCTTGTGCCAGGTGTGTAAAGTGAAGCGTGTCAGAATATCATCCACCACACACGCATGAACACCGCCTAGACAACGAGTAGAAATACAAACCCATTCATTACAATTGGGGACTTGAAAAACGGAGATAACCGGGCAACAGAACAGCAACAGCGAGATGATGTCATGAGCTGTTACTTGCCACGCAG
>CAJHNH020005889.1:0-16776 GCA_905116865.2 Candidula unifasciata | reverse complement strand
TGACATTTTTGCAGAATTTATGCCTTTCGCGTTTGGCCAAAATAATATTTTCCAAAAAGTTGCCAATTAGTCTCAGTCTATCATTTCACACTTGACGAGATACTCTAGATGAGAAATTGGACACTTTGGACTCATAGGTGACAGAAAAATAGATAAGATAAAAGTGAAAAACAAATTTTACGAAGAATTGTTCCTAACAACTTGTTTGTGTCCTACCACTAAACAGTGAGTCCCAGACAATTATTTTACACATGAATAGACACGCTAGATGCAGAGTAGTTAAACTGGATGTCTGATTTGGCATTTTTGTACAATCTGGGGGCAACAATTGAGATAACATAAAAATGACCACAAGTGACAATTTTGCAGAATTTATGCCTTACGCGTTTGGCCAAATAATATTTGCAAAAAAGTTGCCAATTTAGTCTCAGTCTATCATTTCACACTTGACGAGATACTCTAGATGATAAATTGGACACTTTGGAGCTCGTTGGTGACAGAAAAATAGATAAGATAAAAGTGAAAAACAAATTTTACAAAGAATTGTTCCTAACAACTTGTTTGTGTCCTACCACTAAACAGTGAGTCCCAGACAATTATTTTACACATGAATAGACACGCTAGATGCAGAGTAGTTAAACTGGATGTCTGATTTGGCATTTTTGTACAATCTGGGGGCAAAATTGAGATAACATAAAAATGACCACAAGTGACATTTTTCCAGAATTTATGCCTTTCGCGTTTGGCCAAAATAATATTTGCAAAAAAGTTGCCAATTTAGTCTCAGTCTATCATTTCACACTTGACGATATACTCTAGATGATAAATTGGACACTTTGGAGCTCGTTGGTGACAGAAAAATAGATAAGATAAAAGTGAAAAACAAATTTTACGAAGAATTGTTCCTAACAACTTGTTTGTGTCCTACCACTAAACAGTGAGTCCCAGACAATTATTTTACACATGAATAGACACGCTAGATGCAGAGTAGTTAAACTGGATGTCTGATTTGGCATTTTTGTACAATCTGGGGGCAACAATTGAGATAACAAAAATGACCACAAGTGACAATTTTGCAGAATTTATGCCTTTCGCGTTTGGCCAAAATAATATTTGCAAAAAAGTTGCCAATTTAGTCTCAGTCTATCATTTCACACTTGACGAGATACTCTAGATGATAAATTGGACACTTTGGAGCTCGTTGGTGACAGAAAAATAGATAAGATAAAAGTGAAAAACAAATTTTACGAAGAATTGTTCCTAACAACTTGTTTGTGTCCTACCACTAAACAGTGAGTCCCAGACAATTATTTTACACATGAATAGACACGCTAGATGCAGAGTAGTAAACTGGAATGTCTGATTTGGCATTTTTGGTACAATCTGGGGGCAACAATTGAGATAACATAAAATGACCACAAGTGACAATTTTTGCAGAATTTATGCCTTTCGCGTTTGGCCAAAATCATATTTTTGCCAAAAAGTTGCCAATTTAGTCTCAGTCTATCATTTCACACTTGACGAGATACTCTAGATGATAAATTGGACACTTTGGAGCTCATAGGTGACAGAAAAATAGATAAGATAAAAGTGAAAAACAAATTTTACGAAGAATTGTTCCTAACAACTTGTTTGTGTCCTACCACTAAACAGTGAGTCCCAGACAATTATTTTACACATGAATAGACACGCTAGATGCAGAGTAGTTAAACTGAATGTCTGATTTGGCATTTTTGTACAATCTGGGGGCAACAATTGAGATAACATAAAAATGACCACAAGTGAAATTTTTCCAGAATTTATGCCTTTCGCGTTTGGCCAAAATCATATTTTCAAAAAAGTTGCCAATTTAGTCTCAGTCTATCATTTCACACTTGACGAGATACTCTAGATGATAAATTGGACACTTTGGAGCTCATAGGTGACAGAAAAATAGATAAGATAAAAGTGAAAAACAAATTTTACGAAGAAATGTTCCTAACAACTTGTTTGTGTCCTACCACTAAACAGTGAGTCCCAGACAATTATTTTACACATGAATAGACACGCTAGATGCAGAGTAGGTAAACTGAATGTCTGATTTGGCATTTTGGTACAATCTGGGGGCAACAATTGAGATGACATAAAAATGACCGCAAGTGACAATTTTGCAGAATTTATGCCTTTCGCGTTAGGTCAAAATCATATTTTAAAAAAGTTGCCAATTTAGTCTCAGTCTATCATTTCACACTTGACGAGATACTCTATATGAGAAATTGGACACTTTGGAGCTCATAGGTGACAAAAAAATAGATAAGATAAAAGTGAAAAACAACTTTTATGAAGAAATGTTCCTAACAACTTGTTTGTGACCCACCACTAAACAGTGAGTCCCAGACAATTATTTTACACATGAATAGACACGCTAGATGCAGAGTAGTTAAACTGGATGTCTGATTGGCATTTTTGTACAATCTTGGGGCAACAATTGAGATAACATAAAAATGACCACAAGTGACATTTTTCCAGAATTTATGCCTTTCGCGTTTGGCCAAAATAATATTTTCCAAAAAGTTGCCAATTTAGTCTCAGTCTATCATTTCACACTTGACGAGATACTCTAGATGATAAATTGGACACTTTGGAGCTCGTTGGTGACAGAAAAATAGATAAGATAAAAGTGAAAAACAAATTTTACGAAGAAATGTTCCTAACAACTTGTTTGTGTCCTACCACTAAACAGTGAGTCCCAGACAATTATTTTACACATGAATAGACACGCTAGATGCAGAGTAGTTAAACTCGATGTCTGATTTGGCATTTTGGTACAATCTGGGGGCAACAATTGAGATAACATAAAAATGACCACAAGTGACATTTTTCCAGAATTTATGCCTTTCGCGTTTGGCCAAAATCATATTTTTTCAAAAAGTTGCCAATTTAGTCTCAGTCTATCATTTCACACTTGACGAGATACTCTAGATGATAAATTGGACACTTTGGAGCTCATAGGTGACAGAAAAATAGATAAGATAAAAGTGAAAAACAAATTTTACGAAGAAATGTTCCTAACAACTTGTTTGTGTCCTACCACTAAACAGTGAGTCCCAGACAATTATTTTACACATGAATAGACACGCTAGATGCAGAGTAGTTAAACTGGATGTCTGATTTGGCATTTTTGTACAATCTGGGGGCAACAATCTAGATAACATAAAAATGACCACAAGTGACAATTTTGCAGAATTTATTCCTTACGCGTTTGGTCAATAAAATTTTGCAATAAAGTTGCCAATTTAGTCTCAGTTTATCATTTCACACTTGACGAGATACTCTAGATGATAAATTGGACACTTTGGAGCTCGTTGGTGACAGAAAAATAGATAAAGATAAAAGTGAAAAACAAATTTTACGAAGAAATGTTCCTAACAACTTGTTTGTGTCCTACCACTAAACATTGAGTCCCAGACAATTATTTTACCCATGAATAGACACGCTAGATGCACAGTAGGTAAACTGAATGTCTGATTTGGCATTTTGGTACAATCTGGGGCAACAATTGAGATAACATAAACATGACCAGAAGTGATTTTTTCCCAGAATTTATGCCTTTCGCGTTTGGCCAAAATCATATCTTCAAAAAATTTGCCAATTTTGTCTCAGTCTATCATTTCACACTTGACGAGATACTCTAGATGATAAATTGGACACTTTGGAGCTCGTAAGTGACAGAAAAATAGATAAGATAAAAGTGAAAAACAAATTTTACGAAGAAATGTTCCTAACAACTTGTTTGTGTCCTACCACTAAACAGTGAGTCCCAGACAATTATTTTACACATGAATAGACACGCTAGATGCAGAGTAGTTAAACTGGATGTCTGATTTGGCATTTTTGTACATCTGGGGGCAAAATTGAGATAACATAAAAATGACCACAAGTGACAATTTTTCAGAATTTATGCCTTTCGCGTTTGGCCAAAATCATATTTTTCAAAAAGTTGCCAATTTAGTCTCAGTCTATCATTTCACACTTGACGAGATACTCTAGATGATAAATTGGACACTTTGGAGCTCATAGGTGACAGAAAAATAGATAAGATAAAAGTGAAAAACAAATTTTACGAAGAAATGTTCCTAATAACTTGTTTGTGTCCTACCACTAAACAGTGAGTCCCAGACAATTATTTTACACATGAATAGACACGCTAGATGCAGAGTAGTTAAACTGGATGTCTGATTTGACATTTTTGTACAATCTGGGGGCAACAATTGAGATAACATAAAAATGACCACAAGTGACATTTTTCCAGAATTTATGCCTTAGGCGTTTGGCCAAAATCATATTTTCCAAAAAGTTGCCAATTTAGTCTCAGTCTATCATTTCACACTTGACGAGATACTCTAGATGATAAATTGGACACTTTGGAGCTCATAGGTGACAGAAAATAGATAAGATAAAAGTGAAAAAAAAAAAAACAAATTACGACGAAGAAATGTTCCTAACAACTTGTTTGTGTCCTACCACTAAACAGTGAGTCCCAGACAATTATTTTACACATGAATAGACACGCTAGATGCAGAGTAGTTAAACTGGATGTCTGATTTGGCATTTTTGTACAATCTGGGGGCAACAATTGAGATAACATAAAAATGACCACAAGTGACAATTTTGCAGAATTTATGCCTTAGGCGTTTGGCCAAAATCATATTTTCCAAAAAGTTGCCAATTTAGTCTCAGTCTATCATTTCACACTTGACGAGATACTCTAGATGATAAATTGGACACTTTGGAGCTCGTTGGTGACAGAAAAATAGATAAGATAAAAGTGAAAAACAAATTTTACGAATTAAATTTCCTAACAACTTGTTTGTGTCCTACCACTAAACAGTGAGTCCCAGACAATTATTTTACACATGAATAGACACGCTAGATGCAGAGTAGTTAAACTGGATGTCTGATTTGGCATTTTTGTACAATCTGGGGGCAACAATTGAGATAACATAAAAATGACCACAAGTGACATTTTTCCAGAATTTATGCCTTAGGCGTTTGGCCAAAATCATATTTTCCAAAAAGTTGCCAATTTAGTCTCAGTCTATCATTTCACACTTGACGAGATACTCTAGATGATAAATTGGACACTTTGGAGCTCGTTGGTGACAGAAAAATAGATAAGATAAAAGTGAAAAACAAATTTTACTAAGTAATGTTCCTACACAACTTGTTTGTGTCCTACCACTAAACAGTGAGTCCCAGACAATTATTTTACACATGAATAGACACGCTAGATGCAGAGTAGTTAAACTGAATGTCTGATTTGGCATTTTTGTACAATCTGGGGGCAACAATTGAGATAACATAAAAATGACCACAAGTGACAATTTTGCAGAATTTATGCCTTACGCGTTATACGAAAAATCATATTTGCAAAAAAAATTGCCAATTTAGTCTCAGTCTATCATTTCACACTTGACGAGATACTCTAGATGATAAATTGGACACTTTGGAGCTCGTTGGTGACAGAAAAATAGATAAGATAAAAGTGAAAAACAAATTTTACGAAGAATTGTTCCTAACAACTTGTTTGTGTCCTACCACTAACAGTGAGTCCCAGACAATTATTTTACACATGAATAGACACGCTAGATGCAGAGTAGGTAAACTGAATGTCTGATTGATTGGCATTTTGGTACAATCTGGGGGCAACAATTGAGATAACATAAAAATGACCACAAGTGACATTTTTCAGAATTTATGCCTTTCGCGTTTGGCCAAAATCATATTTTTCAAAAAAGTTGCCAATTTAGTCTCAGTCTATCATTTCACACTTGACGAGATACTCTAGATGATAAATTGGACACTTTGGAGCTCATAGGTGACAGAAAAATAGATAAGATAAAAGTGAAAAACAAATTTTACGAAGAAATGTTCCTAACAACTTGTTTGTCCTACCACTACTAAACAGTGAGTCCCAGACAATTATTTTACACATGAATAGACACGCTAGATGCAGAGTAGTAAACTGAATGTCTGATTTGGCATTTTTGTACAATCTGGGGGCAACAATTGAGATAACATAAAAATGACCACAAGTGACAATTTTGCAGTATTTATGCCTTACGCGTTTGGCCAAAATCATATTTTCCAAAAAGTTGCCAATTTAGTCTCAGTCTATCATTTCACACTTGACGAGATACTCTAGATGATAAATTGGACACTTTGGAGCTCGTAGGTGACAGAAAAATAGATAAGATAAAAGTGAAAAACAAATTTTACGAAGAATTGTTTCTAACAACTTGTTTGTGTCCTACCACTAAACAGTGAGTCCCAGACAATTATTTTACACATGAATAGACACGCTAGATGCAGAGTAGTTAAACTGAATGTCTGATTTGGCATTTTTTGTACAATCTGGGGGCAACAATTGAGATAACATAAAAATGACCACAAGTGACATTTTTCAGAATTTATGCCTTTCGCGTTTGGCCAAAATCATATTTTCAAAAAAAAGTTGCCAATTTAGTCTCAGTCTATCATTTCACACTTGACGAGATACTCTAGATGATAAATTGGACACTTTGGAGCTCATAGGTGACAGAAAAATAGATAAGATAAAAGTGAAAAACAAATTTTACGAAGAAATGTTCCTAAACAACTTGTTTGTGTCCTACCACTAAACAGTGAGTCCCAGACAATTATTTTACACATGAATAGACACGCTAGATGCAGAGTAGTTAAACTGGATGTCTGATTTGGCATTTTTGTACAATCTGGGGGCAACAATTGAGATAACATAAAAATGACCACAAGTGACAATTTTGCAGAATTTATGCCTTACGCGTTTGGCCAAAATCATATTTTCAAAAAAGTTGCCAATTTAGTCTCAGTCTATCATTTCACGCTGGACGAGATACTCTAGATGATAAATTGGACACTTTGAAGCTCGTTGGTGACAGAAAAACAGATAAGATAAAGATGAAAAACAAATTTTACGAAGAATTGTTCCTAACAATTGTTTGTGTCCTACCACTAAACATTGAGTCCCAGACAATTATTTTACACATGAATAGACACGCTAGATGCAGAGTAGGTAAACTGAATGTCTGATTTGGCATTTTGGTACAATCTGGGGGCAACAATTGAGATAACATAAAAATGACCACAAGTGACATTTTTCCAGAATTTATGCCTTTCGCGTTTGGCCAAAATCATATTTTCAAAAAAGTTGCCAATTTAGTCTCAGTCTATCATTTCACACTTGACGAGATGCTCTAGATGATAAATTGGACACTTTGGAGCTCGTTGGTGACAGAAAAATAGATAAGATAAAAGTGAAAAACAAATTTTACGAAGAAATGTTCCTAACAACTTGTTTGTGTCCTACCACTAAACAGTGAGTCCCAGACAATTATTTTACACATGAATAGACACGCTAGATGCAGAGTAGTTAAAACTGAATGTCTGATTTGGCATTTTGGTACAATCTGGGGGCAACAATTGAGATAACATAAAAATGACCACAAGTGACATTTTTGCAGAATTTATGCCTTACGCGTTTGGCCAAAATCATATTTTCCAAAAAGTTGCCAATTTAGTCTCAGTCTATCATTTCACACTTGACGAGATACTCTAGATGATAAATTGGACACTTTGGAGCTCATAGGTGACAGAAAAATAGATAAGATAAAAGTGAAAAAACAAATTTTACGAAGAAATGTTCCTAACAACTTGTTTGTGTCCTACCACTAAACAGTGAGTCCCAGACAATTATTTTACACATGAATAGACACGCTAGATGCAGAGTAGTTAAACTTGATGTCTGATTTGGCATTTTGTACAATCTGGGGGCAACAATTGAGATAACATAAAAATGACCACAAGTGACAATTTTGCAGAATTTATGCCTTACGCGTTTGGCCAAAATCATATTTTCAAAAAAGTTGCCAATTTAGTCTCAGTCTATCATTTCACACTTGACGAGATACTCTAGATGATAAATGGACACTTTGGAGCTCGTTGGTGACAGAAAAATAGATAATAAAAGTGAAAAACAAATTTTACGAAGAATTGTTCCTAACAACTTGTTTGTGTCCTACCACTAAACATTGAGTCCCAGACAATTATTTTACACATGAATAGACACGCTAGATGCAGAGTAGTTAAACTGAATGTCTGATTTGGCATTTTGGTACAATCTGGGGGCAAACAATTGAGATAACATAAAAATGACCACAAGTGACATTTTGCAGAATTTATGCCTTTCGCGTTTGGCCAAAATAATATTTGCAAAAAAGTTGCCAATTTAGTCTCAGTCTATCATTTCACACTTGACGAGATACTCTAGATGATAAATTGGACACTTTGGAGCTCATAGGTGACAGAAAATTAGATAAGATAAAAGTGAAAAAACAATTTTTACGAAGAAATGTTCCTAACAACTTGTTTGTGTTCTACCACTAAACAGTGAGTCCCAGACAATTATTTTACACATGAATAGACACGCTAGATGCAGAGTAGTTAAACTGGATGTCTGATTTGGCATTTTTGTACAATCTGGGGGCAACAATTGAGATAACATAAAAATGACCACAAGTGACAATTTTGCAGAATTTATGCCTTACGCGTTTGGCCAAAATAATATTTTCCAAAAAAGTTGCCAATTTAGTCTCAGTCTATCATTTCACACTTGACGAGATACTCTAGATGATAAATTGGACACTTTGGAGCTCGTTGGTGACAGAAAAATAGATAAGATAAAAGTGAAAAACAAAAATTTACGAAGAATTGTTCCTAACAACTTGTTTGTGTCCTACCACTAAACAGTGAGTCCCAGACAATTATTTTACACATGAATAGACACGCTAGATGCAGAGTAGGTAAACTGATGTCTGATTTGGCATTTTTGTACAATCTGGGGCAACAATTGAGATAACATAAAAATGACCACAAGTGACAATTTTTGCAGAATTTATGCCTTACGCGTTTGGCCAAAATAATATTTTCCAAAAGTTGCCAATTTAGTCTCAGTCTATCATTTCACACTTGACGAGATACTCTAGATGATAAATTGGACACTTTGGAGCTCGTTGGTGACAGAAAAATAGATAAGATAAAAGTGAAAAACAAATTTTACGAAGAAATGTTCCTAACAACTTGTTTGTGTCCTACCACTAAACAGTGAGTCCCAGACAATTATTTTACACATGAATAGACACGCTAGATGCAGAGTAGTTAAACTGGATGTCTGATTTGGCATTTTTGTACAATCTGGGGGCAACAATTGAGATAACATAAAAATGACCACAAGTGACAATTTTGCAGAATTTATGCCTTTCGCGTTTGGCCAAAATCATATTTTCAAAAAGTTGCCAATTTAGTCTCAGTCTATCATTTCACACTTGACGAGATACTCTAGATGATAAATTGGACACTTTGGAGCTCGTTGGTGACAGAAAAATAGATAAGATAAAAGTGAAAAACAAATTTTACGAAGAAATGTTCCTAACAACTTGTTTGTGTCCTACCACTAACAGTGAGTCCCAGACAATTATTTTACACATGAATAGACACGCTAGATGCAGAGTAGGTAAACTGAATGTCTGATTTGGCATTTTGGTACAATCTGGGGGCAACAATTGAGATAACATAAAAATGACCACAAGTGACATTTTGCAGAATTTATGCCTTTCGCGTTTGGCCAAATCATATTTTCAAAAAAGTTGCCAATTTAGTCTCAGTCTATCATTTCACACTTGACGAGATACTCTAGATGATAAATTGGACACTTTGGAGCTCATAGGTGACAGAAAAATAGATAAGATAAAAGTGAAAAACAAATTTTACGAAGAAATGTTCCTAACAACTTGTTTGTGTTCTACCACTAAACAGTGAGTCCCAGACAATTATTTTACACATGAATAGACACGCTAGGTGCAGAGTAGTTTAACTGGATGTCTGATTTGGCATTTTTGTACAATTTGGGGGCAACAATTGAGATAACATAAAAATGACCACAAGTGACAATATTGCAGAATTTATGCCTTACGCGTTTGGCCAAAATAAAATTTGCAAAAAAGTTGCCAATTTAGTCTCAGTCTATCATTTCACACTTGACGAGATGCTCTAGATGATAAATTGGACACTTTTGAGCTCGTTGGTGACAGAAAAATAGATAAGATACAAGTGAAAAACAAATTTTACAAGAATTGTTCCTAACAACTTGTTTGTGTCCTACCACTAAACATTGAGTCCCAGACAATTATTTTACACATGAATAGAAACGCTAGATGCAGAGTAGTTAAACTAAATGTCTGATTTGGCATTTTGGTACAATCTGGGGGCTACAATTGAGATAACATAAAAATGACCACAAGTGACAATTTTGCAGAATTTATGCCTTACGCGTTTGGCCAAATCATATTTGCAAAAAAGTTGCCAATTTAGTCTCAGTCTATCATTTCACACTTGACGAGATACTCTAGATGATAAATTGGACACTTTGGAGCTCGTTGGTGACAGAAAAATAAATAAGATAAAAGTGAAAAACAAATTGTACAAAGAATTGTTCCTAACAACTTGTTTGTGTCCTACCACTAAACATTGAGTCCCAGACAATTATTTTACACATGAATAGACACGCTAGATGCAGAGTAGTTAAAATGAATGTCTGATTTGGCATTTTGGTACAATCTGGGGGCAACAATTGAGATAACATAAAAATGACTACAAGTGACAATTTTGCAGAATTTATGCCTATCGCGTTTGGCCAAAATAATATTTGTCCAAAAGTTGCCAATTTAGTCTCAGTCTATCATTTTACACTTGACGAGATACTCTAGTTGAGAAATTGGACACTTTGGAGCTCGTTGGTGACAGAAAAATAGATAAGATAAAAGTGAAAAACAAATTTTACGAAGAATTGTTCCTAACAACTTGTTTGTGTCTAACACTAAAACACTGAGTCCCCAGACAATTATTTTACACATGAAATAGACACGCTAGATGCAGAGTTAGTTAAACTGGATGTCTGATTTGGCATTTTTGTACAATCTGGGGGGGCAACAATTGAGATAACATAAAATTGACCACAACGTGACATTTTTCCCAGACTTTAATCCTTTTTGCGTTTTGGTCCCAAATCAGATTTTCCAAACAAGTTGCCAATTTAATCACTACAGTCTATCATTTTCAACACTTGAACGCGATACTTCTCAATGAGAAATTGGACACATTGGAGCTCATTGGTGACGAAAACGGATATAGATAAAAAGTGAAAAACACAAATTTACGAGAATTGTTCCTAACAAATTGTTTGTGTCCTACACTACATGAGTTTCCCGACAATTTTTTTAATACAATAATGACAAAACGCTGATTAGCCGGAGTAGGTTAAACTGAATGCTGATTTAGCATTTCGTACAATGCTGGCGAAAACAACTTTGAGATAACAATAGAAATGACCATGTGGGTAGTTACATTTTTTCCAGAATTTATGCCTTTCGCGTTTGTGTGGGTACTCAATAAATTGTCAGGAACATTGCTCGTAAAATTTGATTTGCCATTTGTCTCAAATCTATTTTTTGTCACCTTGAGCTCCAAAGTGTCAATTTCTCATCTAGAGTATATCAAGTGTCAAAATTATAGTGAAAATGATAGACTGAGACTAAATTGGCATACTTTTGGAAAATATGATTTTGGCCAAACGCGAAAGGCATAAATTCTATAAAAGATGTCACTTGTGGTCATTTTACGTTATCTCAATTGTTGCCCCCACAGACTGTACCCAAAATGCCCAAATCAGACATTCAGTTTTATCCAACTCTGCATAGCGTGTCTATTTCATGTATAAAATAATTGTCTGGGACTCACTGTTGTAGTGGTTAGGACACAAACAAGTGTATGAACAATTCTTCGTAAAATCTGTTTTTCAATTTTATCTTATCTATTTTGTCTGTCACCAAACCGAGCTCCAAAGTGTCGACAATTTGATCATCTAGACTATCTCGTCAAGTGTTGAAAATGATTAGGACTTGAGACACATTGGCAACTTTTTGCAAAGATTATTTCGTGGGCCAAACGCGAAACGCAATAATTCTGGATAAAAATTGTCCACTAGATGGTCATTTTTATGTTTGGTCCTCAGATTTTTGCACCCAGATTAGTACAAAATGCAAATCAACAGCCCGTTTAACTACTCTGCATCTAGCGTATGTCATTCATGTGTAATATTTGTCTGGGACTCAATGTTTAGTATGGACACTAAACAGTGTTGTTATGCAAACATTTCCTTCGTAAACGATGTGTTTTAACGTTTATCATATCTATTTTTCTGTCACCAACGAGCTCCAAAGTGTCCAATTTTTAGTCATCTATCTTATCTCCTTCAATTGTGAAATTATAGATGAGAAATAAATTGGCAACTTTTTGGCAAATATTATTTGTGTTCCAAACGCGTCTAGGCCATAAATTCTGCAAAATTAGGCACTGGTGGTCATTTTTATGTTATCTGCAATTGTTGACACACCAGATTGCTACAAAAAATGCTCAAAATCAGACATTCATGTTTTAACTACTCTGCCATCTATCGTGTCTATTTCATGTGTAAACATAATTGTCGGGGACTCCACTGTTAGTGGGGAGGACACAAACAATTTGTTAGGAACATTTCTTAGTAAAATTTATTTTTAACTTTTATCTTATCTATGTTTTCTGTCACCAATGAGCCCAAAGTGTCCAATTTCACATCTAGAGTATCTCGTCAAGTGTCAAATATGTAGACTGAATGACTAATTTGGCAAATTTTTACAAATATGATGTTTGGCCAAATTGCGATAAGGGCATAAATTCTGGACAAGTGTCATTTGGTGGTCATTTTTATGTTATTTCAATTGTTTGCCACCAGATTGTTTTCCCAAAAAGTGCCAAATCAGTGGTCATCCAGTTTAGTCATACTCTGCATCTAGCGTAGTATATTCATGTGATGTAAAATAATTGTCTGGACTCACTGTTGGAGTCATGAGGAAACAGAACAAGTTGTTTAGTGAACAGTGCTATCGTAAAATTTGTTTTTCCACTTTTATCGTATCTAATTTTTCTGTCACCTAGGAGCTCCAAAAGTGTCCCCAATTTGAGGCCATCTAGATTATCTCGTCAAGTGTGAAAATGATTAGACTGAGACTAAACTGGCTAACTTTTTTAAAAAATGGTGATTTTTGGGTCAAATTAGAAATGCATAATTCTCGAAAAATGTCACTTTGTGGTAATTTTTATGTATTTCAGCGTTTTTTGCTCCCAGATTGTACCAGAAATGCCAATTGTGACAATCACGTTAACCAACTCTGCATCTAAGCGTACTCGATTCATGTGTAAAATTATTGTCTGGGACTACACTGTTTAGTGGATAGGACACACAACAAGTTGTTAGGAACACTCAGTCGTTAATTACATGTGTTTTTGCACTTTATCTTTATCTATTTTTCTGTCACCCAAGTGTAGCTCCAAAGTGGTCAATTTATTAGCGTAGAGTAGATCGTAAAGTGTGACAATTGATAGATTGAGACTAAATTGGCAACTTTTAGCAAATAGGATTTTGGCCAACCGCGAATAAGGGCATAAATTCTGCGAAGAAGAGGGGCCAAAAATTGTCAATTGTGGGCATTTTTAATGTTATCTCAATTGTTGCCCACATATTGGTACCGAAAATGCCAACTCAGACTTCCATTTTAACTACTGGCGATCTACGTGTCTATTCATGTTTAAAATAATAGTCCCTGTGACTCACTGTTTAGTGGTATGTGACACAATTCCAGTTGTTTAGGAACATTTATCTTCGTAAAATTTTGTTTTTCCACTTTGTATCTTATACTATTTTTCCTGTCACCTACGAGCTCCAAAGTGTCTCGAATTTAGTCTCATCTCGAGTATCTCGTCAAGTGTGACATGATAGACTGAGACTAAATTGGCACTTTTTTGGAAAAATTGTGATTTTGGCCAAACGCGAAAGGCATAAAGTTTCTGAAAAAAATGTTCCGATTTGTGGTCATGTTTATGTTATCTGCCAATTGTTGCCCTAAGATTGTACTAAAATGCCAAATCAGACATCCAGTTTAACTACGCTGCAATCTAGCGTGTCTATTCATGTGTAAATAAATGTCTGGAGCTCTGATTTAGTGGTAGTGACACAAACCAAGTTGTTAGTGAACATTTCCTTAACGTAAAAATTGTTTTTTAAGTGTGACTTTTATCTTATCTATTTTTCTGTTCACCTTTGAGCTCCCAAAGTGTCCAAATTTCTCATTTCTATTTCCGGTCGCCAAGAGTTGCCAATGATAGACTCGGACTAAGGGCTACTCTAAAACTAGGTTCACTCTGGGTACTCGTGGTTTAGTACGGTAGATACTCTATGGATGTCGAAATAGAGACTTTTAGGGGAGCCTCAATTGGTCACGAAGAAAAATACAATAATGATAGGTGAAAACATCAAATTTATAACTACGAAGAAATGTTCCGTCATCAATTCATGTGTAAATAATTGGGTCCTGGACCAATAGACAGTAGTATGGTCACACCACATTTATTTTGATACACATGAATTAGTACAACTTAGTATTTTCAGAGGTTATCTAAACTGGATGTTCCTGTCACCTATGGGCTCCAAGTTTCAATTGCCTCATCTGGGGTATCTCGTCAAGTGAGATAACATAAAATGACCATTACATTTGGCAACAGTGTTGAAGAACTTTTATTGCCTTGTCAAACGTGTTTGGCCAAAATATATGTTGGAAAAATGTCAACCGTGGTCCTTTAGTTTACTCGAATCTCATTATGTTGCACCACCTTGAACGAGGATACTCTAATGAGAAATTGTACACCTTGGAGCCTCATCCAATGTTGACAGACCACAAATGTGTAAGATCAAACGTCTGGAGCAAACATGTTTAGACGAAGAATGTGTTCCTCTGAACAACATTGTTTTGTGTCAATACTTTCTTAAACATTGATCCCCAGACGAATTATCTTACACATGAATCTGACACCACGATATGCAGAGTAGGTATAACTGGATAGTCTGTTTGGCAGTTTATATACAAGTCTGGGGGGCATAGACATTGAGACTCAATTGGAAAAATGTTGCAGCAGTGACATTTTTCCCCAGATTTTATGCCTCGTCCGCGTTTGGTCAAGGCATAATCATATTTTTCCAGATTGTCACTGGTGATCATTTTTTATGTAGGGTCTCAATTCATTGCACATCCCGCACGGACGTGTATAAAAATGCCAAATCCAGACATCCGATTTTAAACTACTCTGCATCTAGTGTGTCGATTCATGTGTAAAATAATTGTCTTGGGACTCACTGTTCAGTTGTAGACACACAAATAAGTTGTGAGGAACAATTTCTTCGTAAATTTGTTTTTCCTTTTATCTTATCTATTTTTCTCTCATAAACGAGCTCCAAAGTGTCCAATTTCTCATCTAGAGTATCTCGTCAAGTGTGAAATGATAGACTGAGACTGAATTGGCAACTTTTTTTTGGGTAATTGATTTTGGGCCAAACGCGTAAGGCATAAATTGCAGCAAATTGTGTCATTGGTGGTCATTTTTATGGTTCTCAATTGTTTGAACTAAGATGAGATAGCACATAGAAAATCCACCGCACAAGTGACTTTTAACTAGCGTCTGGCATCTAGTGTGTGTGTTCGGATAGCGCTTGTAAAGTTATGTGCCGCTCGCGTTTGGCCAATTCAATCATATTTATCAAGAAAGGTTGCCTTGATTTAGTCTCAGTCTAGGATGGGTTCATTATCACTTCACGTCCTTGGGTTGTGAGCGATAGGATAAAGGCGCAGTCTAGATTAATAATGTGTACACGTTGGATCTGCGGGTGGTGACAGGAAAAATTGATAAGATTAAAAGTGAAACAACAATAGCGTTTTGTGATGTTTAACGTAGAATTGTTCCTGAGGAGTAACAACTTAGTTTTTGTGTCCCTAGGACCTGCAAAGCATTGACTCCGCAGTACCAATTTTTTACACATGAATGACCGTTAGATGCAGAGACATAGTTTAAACTGGATGTCTGATTTGTTATTTTTGCACAATCTGGGAGCAACACTTGAGATAACATTATAAATGGACCACAAGTGGCAATTTTTTGCCTTAATTAATTGTAGATATTTATTGGCGTACGCGTTTGGGGCGCAAAAATTTTATTGCAAAAAAGTTGCAATTAGTCTCAGTCATCATTTCACACTTGACGAGATACTATAGATGATAAATGGACAATTTGAAGCTCGTTGGTGACAGAAAAAAAGAAAAGATAAAAGTGAAAAACAAATTAACGAAGAATTTTCCTAACAACTTTTTTGGTCCTACCACAAACATTTGGTCCCCCACAATTTTTTTAAAAAAATTGATAGCCCCCGCTAGATGCAAGGGGGTAAAATGAATGTTGATTTGGCATTTTTTTACAATGGGGGAAAAATTTAGAAAATAAAAATGACCACAAGTGAAAAATTTTGCGAATTTAGCTTTCTGATTGGCCCAAAAAAATATTTTCTAAACAAGTTGCAATTTAGTCTCAGTCTATAATTTCCCACTTGACGAGATACTCTAGATGAGAAATTGGAACTTTTGGGGCTCTGGTGACAGAAAAATAGTAAAATAAAAGTGAAAAACAAATTTTTCAAAGAATTGTTTCCCAAAAACTTGTTTGTTCCACCAAAACAGGAGTCCAGACAATCATTTTTCAAGAAAAGACACGATAGATGCAGAGTATGTAAAAAGAAGTCCCGAT
>CAJHNH020005888.1:21821-24321 GCA_905116865.2 Candidula unifasciata | reverse complement strand
ATATGCCAACTCTAGAACACGCAACATATCAGTGAATGTCGATATTAGTGGTCGAATATAAAGTGCACTGGTAGAGAGAGAAAAAAGATTATTTGTTTATTGAGGCTAATGCATCTGTTGTGCTTAAACAGGTAAAAGTAAAGCTGGCTGCTATACCTCTAACTGACCAACAAACTGGCACCCAAAAGAAATAAATGAGAATAGCTGGGGAAGCGGTATTAAAATTTAAATATGTAAGAAATGAGTACTGTAAAATAAAGTTATAAGCTTTCTGAGCTAACAGTGTCTGTCAACCCCCCCCCCTTTCCCCCCCCCCAATCATAGCTCCCTCTCAGAATGATTTAACAATTATCACGTGGAGACATTGTTAAAATAAAAATAGTTAGGAAATGAGAGCTTTAAAATAATATATCAAGCTCTTTCAGTGAACAGTGTCTTGCATCAACCCTCCCCCCCCCCAACACCCACCCCCCACACCCACCCCCCGCTCGTGACAATCATATCATCCTCTACGAAGTATGGGACAGTCATTGCCTGACGAAATATTGTTGTTAAATTAAGCTTGGCATCCGTGTCCACCCAGACTAAAATGGGTAGTATTAATTTGTACTGAGAAGTAAATGTGGCCAGTGTAACAGCTACCACATCACCCATCGAGTACCAGTACTACTGCTACCACTACCACCACCACCGTCACAACAACAACAACAACACAAAACGGTCACTACCGTCTGTACAGGTAGTTGTAGCCAGAGGAGTTGGCGCCGCATGCTGTCGACACGGACTGTTTAGTTTAAGTGTACCCCCGACATAAAACTCCATCACCTAACCAGTGATGGAACCCACAGTAATATTCCGTGATTGAAAAAAAAAAAAAAACTATACTCACAAACAGCGGAAATAAAAACCTGCACTCGTCACCTCTCCCTTTCCGAAGGGACGATGTTTAATTAACCTTGGCCTCCGTGTCGACCCAAACCAAACTGGACCATAAGCCTTCTTTGTTAACAGTTTCTGTCTTTGATCGAGTGAAGCGTCGGGGGGAAGGCTAATTTGGACTTTACTGAAATTGGATGTCTTTGGGCGTAAGGCGCAGATATCGCAGCCTAGCTGTAAACCACAACACAACGTGCCAACCGCCATCTTAAGGGCAAACGAATATTACCCGTGACATGAACATTGAGCATCACGTCTATTGCAGGCTAGCTGTAAACTCCAAAATCAAGTGGGGAAAAGGCGTAGATTTTGCAGCCTAGCTAAAGACGACAACAAAAAGTGGAAGCCACCCAGTTAGCCCCCCCCCCCCACCCCACCCCCCCCCCCAAAAAAAAAATTTAAATCACCCAGCGGTGAATCGAACGCCTATAGCGCGAAAGGCGAAATGCTTACTACGCTAACAACTATTCAAGCAATTAGTAGAAATGAAATTATTTAATAATGTGAAGTTCGGTGTTGCACAGAGTCAAAGGTGGCCAACAACTAAACACAAATCCGGGCCGGCAATGAAACCACTAATGAAATGATCGTTGCTGGAGCTACGTCATTCGTGGTTTGTGCAAAACTCATACACACAAACACGAGCGGAGTCTAAGGCAACGTGGTCTAAAAATTTGAAAGCGATCGGTAAAGAAATGTTGGAGATTGATACTGGGGGAAAAGGCATCTATTGGCAGCCCTGCTCATCAGTCGAAGGTGGCCAATTAACTAAAAACAAATCCGGGCCGAATCAAATAATGATTTGACCGTTGCTGGAGCTACGTCATTCGTGGTTTGTGCAATTTTATGACCCAAAAAAAAAAAAAAAAAAAGGCTTTGAGTTATAGGCAAGGTTGTGTGAAGAACTGAAAGCGATTGGTTTAGTAATGTCCGAGTCTACATTTAACAAACTCGGAAAATTAAATTTTTTAATAATATAGATAAGTTCAGCATCATATGTCCATATTTCATGCATGAAAATGTCGCTTCAGATTTTATTTAAATGCGCTTTTGGTTTGTCTCTCTTTGTTACTGAAATTTAGAACTGAAGGGAAAGTCTAAAAGGAGCTGGTTGAACAAATGAACGTTTGCGCAGTTGGTGGCATTTTATTCCTGCTGATATATATAAACACAACAAAATGGCCACCGGTAAGCCTAATTGTTCTTGTAAACATTCTTCTTATTTTTCTACTTTTGCGGCTAAAAGTGGCTGAGTGGGGTTAGATATCGTTACTTGTCTTTTGCTAGTTGTGTATCTTGTTTTAATGTTATAACGCATTTCTGTAGGTGTCTCTTTCACTACCTCCGTCCATGTCTTTCTTGGTCGACCTCTTGCCTTATAGCCCGCTGTTTTCATATAGTACGCTCTAACTGCTGTTAGACTGTATTATATTCTGACCAAAGCACCAAACCATTTTATTCTTTGATATTCTATGAAATCATTTACCAGTACTATGAGCACCACTGTTCTTTGTTCATCGTCTCTTCTTGTTTGTCCCCTGCATTTCTTTTATGTCTCATCTCA
>CAJHNH020005888.1:16821-19321 GCA_905116865.2 Candidula unifasciata | reverse complement strand
TATGAAAGTGCACTAGGTTGGACATCTTTCAGACCGACTGTGATGAGAGCGACGTTGTGCCAAGGACTTGCTAAATGATGATTACGTAGGCAAAGAATCGAGATCGCGTACCACTTTCCATACATCAGACTGATTTCCAAATTCAAGAGTAGAAAGAAAATAAAAATAAAAAGTCGACCCCGTTCAACCCGCTGCGAACAGCATTAGTTATATTTGTGGTCTGGTTTTTGTTTATATTAAGTTTATTAGCTGAGATTTGTGTATTTGTGGCAGGATTAATGTCGTGGCTTCTTTTTTTGAGTGTATCGCCAATCTCTACATGTGTGGGTTCGATTTTGGCCCGGTTTTGTCTGCTCGTGTGTTAGTTTTGCTTCATGTCTGTTTAGTAGGTTAATTTATTTTAAAACGTCTTCATTAAATCTTGTATCTGTCTTTATTGTTTCATTATTCTTTCAACAGGAGAAGGTTCAGGGGTAACAATGCGTCATCTACGTGAAGGCAACGCTTCTGTTTCTCCCCCTCGACAAGTAGGTTGATATTTAATTTACTTTTTTTTATACCTAAAGAATTTCAAAGCGAATGCCTACTGACAATCTCTATCTACATACAATGTAAAAAGCTTGTGATTTGACTTTCTCAAACACCTTGTATAAAGCATGCTGCATGTTAAGGCAGCTAGTTAGAGTTCTTGTAAAGTTTACAGTTTAGAACCGACAGCACAGCATTCGAGTCATTTGCATAAATCCCAGAGCGCCAGTATCTCAAGATCCTTAATACATATTATCCCATCCCCATGTGGGATGCAATTTTTCGATATTTTAAGCCCCACCCTGGGTTTTGCAGGGCCTTAAATATAGCCGGACCTTAAAAATGGCCTAATCGTCGTTACTTACGTCCCGTCCTTTTTTAGGATGAAATTTTTGTAATTTGAAGCCCTACTCTGGCTTTTGCCAGAGGCCGCAATATAGCCTGGCCATAAGTGTGGTATAGAGGCTGAACGGGGTTTCTGGGACCTCTCCACGGGTTATCCACATCCTCATGGTGGCACTTGGTATTATGTCCTGGTGGGGTACAACTTACATGTATACATACATTATTATTACAGTACAACTAGCAATGATCCAGCGGACCACTTCATAGATCTTCACAATCGCTAGTTAAATAGCCCTGCCATAAAAGCTTTGTCCATATCTTCAGCAGCCAGCACAGCGTTTTAATACTAGCAGTGTTAGCTGTAGACTGATTATATGTTCATCCTGCTTTCACCCAGAGAATTCATTATTAAAAGGAAACGAAAATAATGTCGACAGATAAAACTACTCAAAAATAACAATAAATGATGAAGAAATTGAAAATATCACAAAATGTGAATATCTAGGCTCTGTATTAAATAGCAATGGAGACTGTTTGATGGAAATTTAAAGGAAGATGGCAGTAGCAATGAAAAGATTAGGCAGCCTTAAAAGTTTCTGGTTAAGCACCAGCAAAAAGATCAAAATAAGAATTATGTATGCCTCTTTTCTGTAGCAACATACGGATGTGAATCGTGGACTATCTCCCAGTCCTTAAGAAAGAGAATAGGGGCTTTTGAACTGAAATGCTAATGAAAGACTCTTAGAAAATCTTGGACAAAGAAGAGGAGAAATACTGACATCTTGAAGGATATGAACATCAAAGAAGATTGGCTAATAAACAGCATCCTGTCTCGGAAGCTGAAATATTTTGGTCACATCAAGCGGCGCGATGGATTAGAAAAATTTATAGCTGAAGGTATGGTACCAGGAAGGAAGGGCAGGGGCCGACGGACACGAAGTTGGGCACAGGATATAAGTGACTCCTTGAGTATGAAAGTACAAGAGGTGGGAGAGCTGGCGAGAGACCGAGTTTCTTTAAGGCAGATTGTGATGAGAGCGACGTTCTGCAAAAAACCTGCTACAGGATGATGATGATGGTATAAAATGGTACAGAATTGAATAGTTTAACATAGAATAGACAAGTTGCATATAGTAAAGGGCGCTTACTGTTCTCGTGGCATGGTGGCACGCCTCGATTGATGGAGATCCTGGGTTCAAGACCCAGTGAAGAAGGGGATTTTTACGTGGACTTCTAGTAATTTCCACTGTTTCTGGGTAGAAAGATCGGACGCCCATGTGCATTGTTAGGCATGTAAAAAATCGACTGGCAGTTGCAAATCGAAAAAAAGTAGCCTAAAGGCGCTGCCCAGGCAAAAAAGTTGGAGTTGAAAATCTACCCTAAGTATTTCAGGAACCTCGCCGGTGCTACTGAGCTCGTGCACGGCGCTGAGATTTTTTGGACTCAGGCTTGAGTTAGAAGCTGAACGGAGCAATTATGGGATACCAGCTTTGTGCCATGATGCTGATCAGTTGTCTAGACATTGTAAAGTTCACTATAAGTATAGCATTGTTTCATATAGTATTGTATAGCATAGTAAAGTACAGTAAGTATAGATTCGTTTAGCATAGTATGGTTTAGGTGGTCA
>CAJHNH020005888.1:15000-16804 GCA_905116865.2 Candidula unifasciata | reverse complement strand
TTTTGAGTTTCTTTTCCCGTTCATTAGCGCAATCCTAGTTCTTTCCCACATTTGTAGGGAAGGGGCCCGGGGCCCTTCGCCCCATTTCGACGGCAAAACCCGTACGTGACGCCTGTTTCTCCTCAGCCGGCTGTAACCTGATTTTCGAGTTACACGTTCCCTCATCCGCGTTTTAATGGGACAGTCAGCTCGATCAGGATTGCTGCCGTTTGTTGCGCAGATGAGAACTATGTCCGGTCGCAGGGCCGGTCTTATTACGGATCAACTCGGGGTACCGTTCATGGCCTGGCAGATCAACCGCCAGTTAACCAGTCCCTCGCAGAGTCTAGCACAGATGGAGCGAATGCGTTTGGTTGACCTTACCTTTTGGAAACCTGCCAGCCTTGAGGAACGAATGGGGACGATGCTAGAACTGGCTCTGGCGTTAGCCCTCATTCTAGCCTGACGTCAAACAACGGCTGCTAACTCTTTGTTAGCACCTTGTTGTGTTCGCCAGGTGTTACGCCTTGAACCTAGAGCTTTCCTGCACGCGGACAGTACGTGCTCAAGAGTTTGCTTCGATTTACACAACGGGCAAGTCGGATCGTTGGTCGCAGACCATTTAACCATTTTAACACCGGACGGTAATACATCGTACGCCGAACGAACGATAAAGCTCAGTCGCAGCGGGGTCATCCCGCCAGATCTCACCCCATGTGAGTACTCTTGGCAATGCGCTCTCCAGGCTGACCCAATGGCCCTGCTGCGACTGCTGGGCTGCTTTCTGGACCCGAACCTCGTTTTCGTTGTCCCTAACCGTTTGTATTACCATGTCTCGGCGCTCCTTGGCTGAGGCCTTTGACCACCAATTGACCTTCCCGTGCCCTAGGCCTCGACAGTCGGTTTGAGTGTATCCCATTATCTCTTTCAATTTTAGTGCATTCTGGGCAGATTCTATCGCATCGAGGACTCTCCACTTGTGGCCAGTCTTTAGAGCGGGCTGGACAGCGATGACATTTGGGTCTGAAGACTCGCGCAGGAGCATGGCGAGCCTTACTTTGCCGACTTTAAACTCTTCGGTTATCGATTTGAACGGAAGTACCAGCTTAGCCTGCTTGCAATACAGAGCCACGTCGGTCAGACAAGGCGGTGTACCAATCCACTTTTTCAAGGCTGTGTTGATTTTCTTCTCCATGGTTTCCACTGCAGTCATCGTCACCTCGTAGACTAACAGTGGACTTAACCTAAGATAAATAAACCTCAGTTTGAATGAGAGACACGTAGAGCTAATCCATCATGCACTGTTAACTATCACTACTGTCTGTACTTAACACTATTTAGGGCGGTGTTACATACTTGATGCGGGATTACAACAGACAGGTCCGAAAATCCATAAGGGAAAGGCAAAGATAATGAGATTAAATTAGGCAAATATTATTATGGTTTCTCTTGACGGTATCCCACTGCTAAACCTAAAAAATTATTGTCAAATGAGTATTGTTGTAATGAGCGAAAAATGGAGAACAACAATTGCAATTAATAATAAACAACAAACATTCATTAACCCGTGCCTGTGAAGAACAGAAGAAATTAAATGATGTGATAGATCCCTCCTGTAGAGCAACTGCCCCATAACACGCATGTCGTAAGAGGGTTTCCTTTAAAATTGTAATGCATCTGCCTGAGAGGCAGGGAACCAACAGCCAGCACACAAATAAGCCAGATATATGAAACGAAAGTGCATGCGAAGTTGGAAGTTCTGGGACAAGCCTAAAGTCCAAAAGTGGACAAACAACCAGACCTCAACACCAGAGCTTACAGCTGG
>CAJHNH020005888.1:0-10000 GCA_905116865.2 Candidula unifasciata | reverse complement strand
CTTCGAAACCACCAAGTCGTCTTGTCTCTGGCCGAAAGTATAACACCATCCGGTAATTCCGTGCAGCGGGGAAACCAGCCCTGAGCTTCATGAACTCAGGTGGGCCCACCTCCGAATACGTCTAGGAATCGTGGGCCGAAACGTGTGTCGACGAGGATAATTTCTACTGACGACTGGTAGATCCCCGCTGTACTTGCTCCCTGTGAGTTTATTCCTATCGCAGCTGTACTTTTCTTGACTGTTGTTAAACTGTCTCATTTTATCGCAGCTGTACTTTGATTGACCGTTGTTTAACAGATTCATTTTATCGCAGCTGTAACTTTTCTTGACCGTTGTTAAACTGATTCATTTTATCGCAGCTGTACTTTTTTTGACCGCTGTTTAACTGAATCATTTTATCGCAGCTGTACTTTTCTTGACCGTTGTTAAATCTATTCAACTCTATTCGAAATGCAAACTTTTGTTGACCATTTTTAAATTGATTCACTCTATCCCAGGTGTAACCCTTCCTGACAGGCGTTAAATTGATAAACTCCTTCTTGTAACTTCTTCTGACCGGTGTTAAAAATTATTCACTCTCTCCAACTTGTAACTTTTCCTGACTGGTGTTAAATTAATTCACTCTCTCCAACTTGTATCTTTTCCTGACTCGTGTTAAACACATTCTCTCTATCTCAGTTGTAACTTTTCTTGACCTCTCCTAAATTAATCCACACTCTCTCTCTCCCACTTGAAAGATGTCCTGACTGTTGTTAAACCGACCCCTCTATCTAGGATTGGTTTGTATACACATCTCAATTGTTCCCTGCCTACGTCTCTGCAGGCTGGGATCCCGCCCATCTGCCAGGCTTGGTATTTTCAAGACCAGGAGCTGAGGAATTCCGACACGCTAGGTGGCAGGAACATTCAGGACGACAGCGTCATCCATGTAGTTAAGTTAGCTTTCGTTAGAGAGTAAGAACCCTGCTATTTCAAATGGCTTAGCATTGCGTGCCACCAAGTCGCCCTGAAAAAAAAAAAAAAAACCTTGTGCAGTGTTGATGGCATCTAAGGAGACAGATCCAAATACTGTACTGACTGGCGACGAAGTCGTGATTGATTTAATGACTGAAGGAACAAATCACAGTAGAACATTTTATGGTCAAATGCTTAATTATACTTCAATAAAACAATCGATATTTCCCTAATTTGGCTCATTTCATAAAGTTTGGTGCAGCTGTTTTCTCATTAAAGATTTGCTCTATTCAAAATTTACAGAATATATTGCGAAGAAATTTGAAAATTAAATATATTTGTTGGGTAAGTTTAAAGTTTTTTGTCCGATTTAATTATTATTTTAAGTGTATTTTATTTCCAACAAGAACATACTTGCACGTTCTCACACACATACGCACACGCACGCACGCGCACATACATGCCTGGGTGTACAGCCACACACAGAGATTATTGACAGACTGACGAACAAACACACTGACAGACAAACCTAAATACAGATGAACAGACTGGCAGTTAGACGGACAAACAGACTGACATATAGATAGATTAGACAGATAAAAACACTAGACTAATAGACATACGGACATATTGTTTTAGTTTAATTATCAATAAAATGTATTTCTTAAGACAAAAATTATTTATCAAACAAAACGACAAGGAGATTTTTGTTTTTGCGAGTAGTCTGTTCATCAACTCTTTTCAATTGTTGTTTGACAATTGCTGTTTGACAAGTGCTGTTTGACAATTGCTTTTTGACAATTGCTGTTTGACAATTGCTGTTTGACAATTGCTGTTTGACAACTGCTGTTTGGCAATTGCTGTTTGACAATTGCTGTTTGACAATTGTTGTTTGACAATTGCTGTTTGGCTATTGCTGTTTGACAATTGCTGTTTAGCGATTGCTGTTTGATTATTTCTTTTAGAAATTTGTTGTTTGATTATTACTGTTATACAATTGTTGTTTGTTTGACAATTGCTGTTTGTTTGACAATTGCTGTTTGTTTGACAATTGCTAGACCATATTCCACATTGAAGTGGCTAGAGTATCTCTGTATTTCTTGTCTTATAACTACGGACACTAGCTAGTGTCCAGACATTTCTATGTTTCCAAATCCACTCAAACCCAAGATATTTGGCAGCGACTTCCTTGAATAAAAAATAAAAATAAAATAAACAACAACAGCAACAACAACAAAATCAACAAAAACAACAGGAACAAAAGCAGCAGCAGCAACAGAAAAATCAGAAACAATAACAACAACAACAAAATCAACAACAACAGCAGCAGCAGCAGTAACAACAACAACAGCAACAACAACAACAGCAGCAACAACAGCAGCAACAACAGCAGCAACAACAACAACAATAATAAAATGACAATAGCAATAAAATAATAATAACAACAATAACGTGTTGCTTCCCTCATCACCCAACTTTTGCCGATTACTCTATAAAAATGTAGGCCTAGCCCTATATGCCCTAAACGCCTAAAGGAGTGGAAAAGGGACCTTTACTTTTTTTCACTTTTTCTTACAATAACAAAAATATTAATAATAAAAAAAAAATAATAATAGTAACCATTAAAGAATTAAGGGAAATAAAAGAGCAGACAACTTATCAAAAAGTGGAAGTCAAACAGAACAACTAAATACAGGATGTACTTATGAAGAGAATAAAACCCAGACAAGACAGCCATTGGAACCCAGTGGAGCACTTTACATCGAACACAGAATCCTGAAGATACATGAAATTCCTTACGAGAGAAACAGACTATCATATTAAGATTGCCTCCTGGACCCAACGTCTACGTCTGTGGCTAAGGCGTTGTGAACGAGCTTCGTAATGCCGGGTGACGGGTTCGATCCCAGCTGCGGACGGTTTGTCTTGCTTTGGTGTCAAGATACTGACCGTCCAAAAAAGCCATGGCAAAAAACTGGACGTAAATTTGCCTAAAAACTCACAAAAGCCAAAAAAAATGCTGGGGTGTTTCTGCAACGTCCTGTAAAGGATACCCAACTAACTAGCTTAACTGACACAACAGAGACTGCAGCCATATGTACAAGAAATTAAACATTGGGGATTCAGAACTTTGCCCATGTGGACAGACACCACACAGTAATGAACAGGTGCTACAGACATGCTTTCTATATGCAGTAGAGAGACCCCAGGTTTGGCCGGCTGGCATTCCAATAGAAACCCACGCTGTGCGGGACAGTGGAAGACATGCATCACACCACAGACATCATAGAGACTGTGGCCTTCCTATCTAAAAACGACTGACTGGGGGAAAGAACAGAAGAAGATAATATAAACATGGAAACTTTCCAGAAATTATCTACTTTCCGTTACCAGGAAAATATGCTGGACAATTGGAAAGTTTACCTTATTATTTGCGATGGTGCTGCATATAGGAATGGTCCAATCTTGTTTGTTAAGTCTGACATCAAGGATAAAATGTTTCCATATTGTTTTTTGCTATGTAGTGACGTGTACGGTTTACTTAGAGACAATATGAAGTGTAGATTACATTTAAAAGAATACACGTTTTCTTCTACTTTTATGCCTTTATGTCTGTCCTTAAAAAAGAGAATAGGTTTTTTTAAAGCTAAAATGCTATAGAAAGATTCTCAGAATATCTTGGACGAAAAAGAGGAGAAATACTGTGTCGTGAAGTGAGCAGCCAACCCTACACGATGGACGAGTCGTGACTCTGACTTCCCTAGCGGGCAGTCACATTTCAAACTTAAACCCGTCCAGAAGGGTATATAGTCCCTTATATTGATATATACCTTTATCTGGTAATATATTCATTTCTAGACCCTCTAGTTGCTTTGATAAATCTTCATTTTCAAACTTGCAACTGTAGGTTGAAGGTTTCTGGTATTTAATTCAGAAATTCCTGTAAGCCGGTTTACTCCTTAGGCATGAATACAGGGGACTTCTTTCCTAGTGACGCCAAACGTAGTTTGAAGCGGGCATTTTCTGCCTGACTACCTAGAATAACAGATGTTCTCAAATGTGCCTCGTACATCTATGCTTTGAGGAGGCGGCCTTTGGTGTGTCTAGTGTGGGACTGTCTTGAACGCAACAACAGAGGGACTGAACATCCAGCCAGTTCAAGAAACCAGGGATCCAGATAAGTGTGGGCAATAATGGGTTTACTGCCAGGCTTCACTATTAAATGTCCACACTCATCATAAGGGTGATCTAGGCAGACTCTGGAACATTCATACACGTTCGGTCAGATCGAGTTTGAAGTTTTGGTCCTTCATATCACTCTGGGTTCTTGAAGTTCTTTGCTGATTCTTATATAATGTATGTGTTACACTTATTTCTAAAGTTTCACTATTGTCTGGAGTGTCACTCATTAATCGTTCTTAGCTGTCTAAAATACATGTATGTTCAAGTAATAATCTTCATCTGTGTTAACATGGTTATGATAGTATACTATCATAACCTGGGGGCTACATTTTTATAGTAGTGGGGGTGTCCAGCCAAGTGTGCCTAGGAATATTATATATTTTGTAGTGCCAAAGCTTGAGTTGCCCTACTCCTGAAATAAGTTGAGCATATACTGGCCACGGGATATCACTTAGACCAATACGAGCCAACGACTCAACATAATTATTTCAGAGTGCTGTTGGTTCTTAAGGAGAAATCCTTAAATCAGGCACGTGACATACTGACATCTTGAAAGATCTGAACATCAAGGAAGATTGGCTAAAAAACAGCATCATGTCTCGGAAGATGAAATATATTAGTCATATCAAGCGCTACGACGGATTGGAAAAAATAATAGCAGAAGGCATGGTACCACGAAGGAGGGACAGGGGCCGACCGACACGAAGATGGGCACAGGATATAAGTGACTCCTTGAGTATGAAAGTAAATGAGGCGGGAGAGCTGGCGAGAGACCGAGTTTCTTTCAGGCAGACTGTGATGGGAGCGACGTCCTGCTACATGATGATGACTCATGTCTATCCATAACCTTTTTTTTACCTCGCGTGCTTTTAATCACTTCTAACACAGACGATCTTTAATGCCATAATGTCAAACTGTCCAGTCTTCTCTCTCTCTCTCTCTCTGTCTCTCTCTCTCTCTCTCTGTCTCTCTCTCTCTCTCTCTCTCTGCTTCCCTCTGCCTCGTTTCCCCTCGACGTTTTTGTCCCACCCTCACGATTTACTCACACTGTTTCTCTCATGACAAGGCCAAAAAATGTAGATTGCCTTCACATGATGTGAGCAATCAGTTCTCTTCGTCAGTCAGTTTCCCACAAGACATCTGCATTACTCTTTTAAAAACACAAACCTAGTCTACACTGGAGCAGGTGTGCTGTTTATAGAATACATCTTAACCTTGTGGGCTGAAGCGGACGAAACGAACTTGTGAAACCAATACGATGTTCAAAATATGAGCTTATGAATAACACACGGAGTACTGTTGTGCATAGGTAATCTTCAAAAAAAACATACATTCAAAACAAAGCTTTTTTACTTTATATACTGAAAAAAAAAAAAAAAAAAAAAAAAAAAAAAAAAAATACAGCATCCCTCCAATATTTAGATACGCATGTTTCTGGACGGTTTTTGGTTGAGAAGCCACAAAAAGGAAGTGGAAAAATTTACATTACACACACTAATTGCAACACAGAAAACATTTTCAGTATCTGCATGAGAAGCTGGCGTCAACCTCAAAACAGAGGCAGCAACCTGCTTTGTAGTGAGCAGACTCCCATTTCAAATCCCAAATTAACCAGTTTAGCAGAGAAAAAAGCAAACAAACCCACAGTAAGTATCCGAAGCTATCGACTGCTCCACTCATGACAGAATCAACCATGACATTTAAGAAAAAATCCAAATGTTATCCACAAGAAAAGAACAAAAAACAGCAACAGCAATGGATTCCAGCCTGCTATGGATCCCTAGAAATGGAAATTCAGAGCTTGTGAAGGCTAGAGGATAAGTCTCAAGCGTTGCCGTCTTTAAAAAAGTTAAAAAAAAAAAAAAAACGCTCCTAAAGTAATCTACGTAGATGAACTGGAGAGAAGACTATCAAATTTACAAATGAGCGCATGTTGTAAAACGAGGAAAGAGACAAGACAAAACAAAATTCCCCTTTCTATCATTCTTTTTGTTTGATTACAGATTTCAAGGCAAGGAATAAAACCAAAAACTTTGTGAGAAATACAAAATTGATAGAAAGAGGAAAGAGCGAAAGCACAGACGGAAATATGTTGAAAACTCGGCCACATGCATGCGACGGGACAAGATGATCCTTGATTCTGCCGATGGTGTAGAATGGTGTATGTTGACCACCGATGCTTCACGGCGTGGCACATTACAATGACTCTCTGGCTCTAATCATCTGCAGTCTACTCTGACACATTCTAGAATACTGTAACACAGCACATTTGACCAGGAAAACAAGCTGAGGAAACATCAAACAGCCGATAACGATTCAGTTTATGCTGCAATAATGTCTTCTCAATCGAAGCAATGCCAGAGGTAATTCGTCTAGTGGCCTAGCTATATTTACAAGCATGTTGGTATTTACGACAAACATAAAGATTAACACTGCTACTGCATCTCATGCTGGCACCTCACAAACTCACAAAAACGGCATCAGAAACTTCACGGTCACAGCTGACTTTCATTCCTCCATTCCGTGCCACCATAGATTGATTAACCAGGGTTTTCCTTCTGGTAAGTTGAAACAATCACGCCCTCGATTCAGGATTCATTCAATTCACTCACTTCAACCTCAAACAAAACCAGGTCGAAACAGGACCGGACTATCTTAGGGGTTGAATGGGTTGAAAAATCTCTTCCTTTCCTTCCAGAATCTTCTCACGCATATCTCGCACAGTCAGCCTTTCATGACTTTTGCCATCTAGGCAAAATTCATACTTGCCTCGTAACTAGACACCAAAACATTCGTTGCCACCGGGATGTTCACATCTCAGTATTAGAGGACATTGCTTGTTTTATTCAATCTTTCTAGCGTACCAATCCACAGAATTGAGAGAAAGATTATTTCTAGGTTTCCAATCGTTTGTGTGTTGTCTTATTTAATTCTTCTGCTGCTCTCATTGTATTCACTAGCTGATCACTGCTAGCTGATACAGAATCCAGAGCATGTTTTATTCCGATAAAATTAATACAGACCACACACAGTATCAAACTATGCTGACCACACACAGTATCAAAATATGCTGACCACACACAGTATCAAAATATGCTGACCACACACAGTATCAGAATATGCTGACCACACACAGTATCAGAATATGCTGACCAAACACAGTATCAAACTATGCTGTCCAAACACAGTATCAAACTATGCTGTCCAAACACAGGATTAAAATATGCCGACTATAGGAGATAGAAGATACAGATAGAAGCTTAATCACACAATCTTCTCCTAAAGACGAAGTCAACACATTTTACCGATGAGCACACACACACACACACACACACAAAATTAATCAGATGCTGAACAAAGTCAACGAATTTTAAAAACCGTAGTCAATCCTCTTTTTCTTTTACTGCTACCAAGTTCACGCTGCGTTAAGCAGTGGGCACATTGATGAATTCGGGCTTGCAATCCTGTGTATCGTCTAGGCATATTAGAAATATCACATTTAAAAAAAAAACAGACAATGTATTGATCGGTATTGATAGATAGAAGTAGAAAGATAGAAGGTCACAATAGACAACATAGCAATCGAAAGCTGCAGTTATAAAAATTTTGGCTCTCCTTTAAACTACGGCCGGTAGACAAAAGTAGACGGCGGGTTAGTCGGAGTTCTGTCCCTTGGCTACAGTGCAATTACGGAGTGGAAAAGGCACGAATCACAAAAAAGTGACGTCGACATGCCTGGCAGACCCCGCGCTGCGACTCAAATTAGCGACCGCGTTCAATTACCGCTTCTTGCAACGCATTACGGAGTGGATTAGAGGGAACGAAGCAAGTGACATAATTACTGTGTGTTGGCGTTAGACAGCGTGCAGTGCCCTACTGTCATCATAAGGTTAGGGTTTGGGTTAGGGTTTGGGTTAGGGTTAGGGTTAGGGGTAGGATTTGGGTTAGATTTAGGGTTAGGGATTGGGTTGCTACTATGAGTTTGTGCAAAGACGAGATGCGGCGACACAACCCGTAACCCTAACCCAAAACCTAACCCAAACCCTAACCCTAAACCTAACCCAAACCCAAACCCTACCCCTAACCCTAACCCAAACCCTAAACCCTAAACCCTAAACCTAACCCAAACCCTACCCCTAATCCTAACCCAAACCCAAACCCTAACCTTATGATGACAGTAGGGCACTGCACGCTGTCTATCGCCAACACACAGTAATTATGTCATTTTTTTCGTTTCCTCCTGTCCAGTCCGTAATTGCACTACAGCAAGGGGACAGAACTCCGACTAACCGGCCGTCTACTGTTGTCTACCGGCCGTAGATTAAAGGAGAGCCCAAATTTATATAGTCTATGAGTGTCGATTAACACATTGTTTGTTTATTATGTTACCGTATTATCGTATACCTGCCCACGGTAGTGTAATAGTGGACGACAGAAGGGGGACATATAGTTTCAGTTTTATATTACTTGAAATAAATGTAAACGTTGAATACATGTTAGCACTTTGATTTCCGGTGTAAACAGCCACAATGGCGGTGCGCTTTTTCGTCCGTTGAGGCGAATAGCGCAAATTAGCTATTTTCGCTCACGTATAATGTAAAAAGTTTCATCGGAATGGGGTCTGAACCGTGCAATGGAGTACATGCGCGTGAGTTTAGACTTCCCTCAGGGTGTATTCGACGTCCGATGGCGACTATTTAACAATTCAAAACAACCCGTAGACGGACAAGGAGAACGCGAACAGGCAAGCACGGTGGCGCCTGCAGGAAGCGACTGAAATGTTGAGAGACTCAGCTTAAAGTAATGTTCGTGTTCTCTACTGGAACTGCGCTCGTGTTAGTCCAAAAAAAAACGCCGACCCATTTTTGAGAAGCTCTCTCACAGCAACGACATTGTTGTTCCTACAGGAAACACACCTCGGTCACGAGATCGTTTAAAATTTCAGGCTTCCAATCCTTCTACAATAGACGGCACATCGGGACAGCTCATTCTTTGTTCGTGACCACATACCGGTTGTCTGAGGTGGACATGTCTAAGTGAATAATGAAGACTTACAAGTCCACGCAGTTCAGAGTGGATGGGCCCGGCCCAGTTTGTGATGTCAATGTGTTTACGCCAGGCAATGGAAAGGTGGGATACGGCGAAAATGGCAGAGTTTTCTCCAGAACGGAGGAAAGAAAGTCATTTACTGTCGGAGATTTCACGCCAGAGGACACGGTGGGGCAAGTAATCACTAATAAACAGGGGGAAAGAACTGGAGGATTGCCCTAGTGTCTGCCAATCTAGTATGCTTGACACGACGGAAAAGGTTACCCGAATGGCAACACGAGAAGGGGATCTGACAGCGTAATTGACCCGGCCCTAGGTCTCCCGCAATTGCATAAGGATGCAGGTGGAGCACACTGGGATACACGACAGTGATACTTTTCCTTCTGTCCTGGTGAGAAGAGCAACAAAAAGGCATGTAATCAAGTCCCGCTTTTTTATATGACCGTAAAAGGGCAAGAGCCATTTTGCAAAATCCGCGGGCTAAAAAGAGTAGTCGCAGACGGGGGAGAGATGGGCCCCCACCCGGTGGAATAAGTAGTCAAAATGGGTGGCTAGAAAAAAGGAAAACTGTCAAAGGATGGGAAAAGGCAAGGAAAATTTATCCGTCACTTTTGAAGCCTGATCAATCGAAAAAGAGGCAAAAAAAGCAGGGCTTTTAGGTAATTGCTAAGGAAGCAAAACAGCGAAATGGAACGAATTCTAAGGCGTTTGCTCCGAGTGATCTCTTTTTACATTCTGGCGCCTTCAAAGGAGCAGCAGGGGCCGCACGACTAGGGTATCCCTGATTTTTAGGGGACAGACCTGATATGGGGCA
>CAJHNH020005887.1:0-16825 GCA_905116865.2 Candidula unifasciata | reverse complement strand
AGCAGCTAACCACTCCTCCCCTGCCCCACCTTACCACCTCTCTATACACATACCGTTTTCCAACTCTTATGTTATCTCAAATGACAACCATCCATGTTTCTTTCTTTCTGTGTAAGAAACCTTTTAGAAATATTCATGAAGTCAGCAGTGTTTACAATACATTACAAACACAGAAAAAAGAGTTATTTCTTACACATGTCTTTGTTTGTTTGCTTGCTTATTTGTTCACAAAGGTAAGGGAAACAAACAAGTTATATTATTTTGTTTTGTTTTGCAGTCAGATTTAAAGTGATGGGCTGTGGCAGAATGGATAGGATTTATGGTGTGTGCCTCCATGTGTGTGAGTGTGTGTATGTGTGTGTGTGTGTATGTGTGCGCGCGCGGGGGCAACTAGGTACACCAACCTGCCTGAGATGAAATCGTTCTGTTATTCAGACACATACACAATTAGACACACACACACACACACACACACACACGCCGGCACTGGAACAAACGCCCATACACTGACCTCTAAGTAACCTCGCTAGGCTCTTTATGTCGCTAAGAATGAGATCAAAAGTAGACCGGTTTAAAATGTGGTAGAAAACATAAGAGAGGCGTGGTGTTGTTATAGGCATACATGTTTGTTACCTCCGCGACACCATCATAGGCCCTCTACCGCCGTCTCCCAAGAAAAAGATGAGTGATCTTATAGAGGAAAGAGAAAGGAATATCGATTCTTTACATTAAAAAAGAGGCATACATACTTTTGCTACAGAACAAAACAAAATAATGGTCTCTCTACGGAAAAATAAAACAAGACTTGCGAGTTCTTTATGAGAGGGGGAAGGCAGGCGACGGCTGATTAGTACGAAGGCATGCTGGGGGAAGGCAGGCGATGGCTGATTAGTACGAAGGCATGCTGGGGGAAGGCAGGCGACGGCTGATTAGTACGAAGGCATGCTGGGGGAAGGCAGGCGATGGCTGATTAGTACGAAGGCATGCTGGGGGAAGGCAGGCGATGGCTGATTAGTACGAAGGCATGCTGGGGAAGGCAGGCGATGGCTGATTAGTACGAAGGCATGCTGGGGGAAGGCAGGCGACGGCTGATTAGTACGAAGGCATGCTGGGGGAAGGCAGGGCGATGGCTGATTAGTACGAAGGCATGCTGGGGGAAGGCAGGCGATGGCTGATGATTAGTACGAAGGCATGCTGGGGGAAGGCAGGCGATGGCTGATTAGTACGAAGGCATGCTGGGGAAGGCAGGCGATGGCTGATTAGTACGAAGGCATGCTGGGGGAATGCAGGCGACGGCTGATTAGTACGAAGGCATGCTGGGGGAAGGCAGGCGACGGCTGATTAGTACGAAGGCATGCTGGGGGAAGGCAGGCGACGGTATGATTAGTACGAAGGCATGCTGGGGGAAGGCAGGCGACGGCTGATTAGTACGAAGGCATGCTGGGGGAAGGCAGGGCGACGGCTGATTAGTACGAAGGCATGCTGGGGGAAGGCAGGCGACGGCTGATTAGTACGAAGGCATGCTGGGGGCAAGGCAGGGCGATGGCTGATTAGTACGAAGGCATGCTGGGGGAAGGCAGGCGACGGCTGATTAGTACGAAGGCATGCTGGGGGAAGGCAGGCGACGGCTGATTAGTACGAAGGCATGCTGGGAGAAGGCAGGCGATGGCTGATTAGTACGAAGGCATGCTGGGGAAAGCCAGGCGATGGCTGATTAGTACGAAGGCATGCTGGGGGAAGGCAGGCGATGGCTGATTAGTACGAAGGCATGCTGGGGGAAGGCAGGCGACGGCTGATTAGTACGAAGGCATGCTGGGGGAAGGCAGGCGATGGCTGATTAGTACGAAGCATGCTGGGGGAAGGCAGGCGATGGCTGATTAGTACGAAGGCATGCTGGGGGAAGGCAGGCGATGGCTGATTAGTACGAAGGCATGCTGGGGGAAGGCAGGCGACGGCTGATTAGTACGAAGGCATGCTGGGGGAAGGCAGGCGATGGCTGATTAGTACGAAGGCATGCTGGGGGAAGGCAGGCGACGGCTGATTAGTACGAAGGCATGCTGGGGGAAGGCAGGCCATCGCTGATTAATACGAAGGCATGCTGGGGGAAGGCAGGCGACGGCTGATTAGTACGAAGGCATGCTGGGGGAAGGCAGGCGATGGCTGATTAGTACGAAGGCATGCTGGGGGAAGGCAGGCGACGGCTGATTAGTACGAAGGCATGCTGGGGGAAGGCAGGCGACGGCTGATTAGTACGAAGGCATGCTGGGGGAAGGCAGGCGACGGCTGATTAGTACGAAGGCATGCTGGGGGAAGGCAGGCGACGGCTGATTAGTACGAAGGCATGCTGGGGGAAGGCAGGCGACGACGGCTGATTAGTACGAAGGCATGCTGGGGGAAGGCAGGCGATGGCTGATTAGTACGAAGGCATGCTGGGGGAAGGCAGGCGATGGCTGATTAGTACGAAGGCATGCTGGGGGAAGGCAGGCGACGGCTGATTAGTACGAAGGCATGCTGGGGAAGGCAGGCGATGGCTGATTAGTACGAAGGCATGCTGGGGGAAGGCAGGCGACGGCTGATTAGTACGAAGGCATGCTGGGGGAAGGCAGGCGATGGCTGATTAGTACGAAGGCATGCTGGGGGAAGGCAGGCGATGGCTGATTAGTACGAAGGCATGCTGGGGGAAGGCAGGCGACGGCTGATTAGTACGAAGGCATGCTGGGGGAAGGCAGGCGACGGCTGATTAGTACGAAGGCATGCTGGGGGAAGGCAGGCGACGGCTGATTAGTACGAAGGCATGCTAGGGGAAGGCAGGCGACGGCTGATTAGTACGAAGGCATGCTGGGGGAAGGCAGGCGACGGCTGATTAGTACGAAGGCATGCTGGGGGAAGGCAGGCGACGGCTGATTAGTACGAAGGCATGTTGGGGGAAGGCAGGCGACGGCTGATTAGTAACGAAGGCATGCTGGGGGAAGGCAGGCGACGGCCTGATTAGTACGAAGGCATGCTGGGGGAAGGCAGGCGACGGCTGATTAGTACGAAGGCATGCTGGGGGAAGGCAGGCGACGGCTGATTAGTACGAAGGCATGCTGGGGGAAGGCAGGCGATGGCTGATTAGTACGAAGGCATGCTGGGGGAAGGCAGGCGACGGCTGATTAGTACGAAGGCATGCTGGGGGCGCAAGGCAGGCGACGGCTGATTAGTACGAAGGCATGCTGGGGAAGGCAGGCGACGGCTGATTAGTACGAAGGCATGCTGGGGGAAGGCAGGCGTCGGCTGATTAGTACGAAGGCATGCTGGGGGAAGGCAGGCGACGGCTGATTAGTACGAAGGCATGCTGGGGGAAGGCAGGCGACGGCTGATTAGTACGAAGGCATGCTGGGGGAAGGCAGGCGATGGCTGATTAGTACGAAGGCATGCTGGGGAAAGGCAGGCGACGGCTGATTAGTACGAAGGCATGCTGGGGGAAGGCAGGCGATGGCTGATTAGTACGAAGGCATGATGGTAAAATGTTAGGTACAGAAGTACAAAAAAGGCTTAGATTTAGGTTTAAACAACAGATCAACATCCTAACACAAGGGTTAAGACATAAGGGCTTCGTTCGGCTAACTAAAGCCTGAGTCAGAAGAATCTCAGCGCAGTGCACGGTCTCCGTAGTACCGGCGAGGATCCTGAAATACTTTTGGTAGATTTTAAAATCCTAATTTTGCGCGGGGAGCGCCGTTAGGCTACCGGGGGGGGGGGAGTGGGGGGGGGGGGGGTGGGGGGGGGGTGTTTGGGTTGGGAAGGGAGCTGCGTGGTCTGGAGGCATAGCATCCGCCTCGAGTGCTAGAGGTCCCGGTTTTCACCTGGACTTCTAGTAATTTCCCCTAGTATCTGGGTAGTTAGATCGGACGCCTGTGTGTATTGCTGCACACCTAAACAAATCCCTTAGCAAAAGCAAAAAATAAGGCATGTGGATGGAATATCCATTTGGGAACACAAATGTAGAAGTCATATCGATATGCAATCATTACGGAAGAAAATAACAGTGCAAGCAATGTGATGAAAAGCTCAATATAGAACACATATAAGATAAATGTGGGAACAGCACCTAGCACCACATTCACAGAGATGCAGAACAAATATTTTGGTCATCTTGCGGCCATAACAACAGCCAGTGCAACTGACAAAACGTTGGCTACAAACTGTTATTAAAGAGCAAAAGTGGAAGTTGACAATGATGTTAATGATGATGATAGCAGTGCAGGAAAGCAACGCGATTGTTAAAGTGCAAGATTATAACAATGACAGTACATCTACAAATATACAAATATATTTTCAGGTATAAAAATATATTTAATGTTTAATTATAAATGGACATCACAGTCCTCGGGATATTTCTAAAAATGCTCCGTCCCTCTCTTCAGCAGAAAGCTCAGAGTTTCAGTTCCAATGAAACCAGAACCGGGGGGGGGGGGGGGGGTAGGAGTGACGTACTTTCAAAAACAAAAGTATATTTTCAAGTATAAATATATTTTCAAATTCAGAAAGAGCATTTTTAAGTATCAAAAATATATGTTCAAATATCAAAGTATATTTTCAATGAATACAATGGAAATATTGCAGGATCCTCGCCGGTGTAACGAAGTTTATGCACTGCGCTGCGACCCTTCAGACTCAGGCTTGAGATAGAAGTAGAGCGGAGCACTTATGGGTTACACCCGTGGGCCATGATGTTGAACCGTTGTATAAACATAAACAATAAATACCATTTTCAATGTATGGTCGGGGGCGGAGGAGGAAGCTCAGTCACATCGAAACCATATCCATATAATTTTTACGGGGCTGAATAATCACTTCACCCCCCCCCCCGCCCCCCCCCCCCTTTTTTTCCCCTCCCGCATTTTTAGGAATGGACGGCTACTACTTTTGAAAACAAGAAAAAAGAAAGGGTGGCTGGGGGGAGGTTGTAGGGTGGGGAATGGGTATTTTAAAAAAAGAGGGAGAGTGCCGGAAACTGAAGCAACACAAAATAGATAAAAGGTATAAGGATAGACTCGAAAACATGTGACCCACATCTGGTGACTTCCCATAAGTGTGCTGGAGGCCATCTATTATGTGTTGTTGATAACTGTTACATCTTGAAGGATATACTGGAAAAATGCATGCCATGTACTTTTCTCCCTCCCACCCGCACGTAGTCCATTAGGCATATTGGTGTGAACTTAATGTTTGTAAAGAGCTGAAAAGTGAGGCGAGTTTAAAAGAGAGAGCAAATCGCTGTACAAACAGATGACCATCGGCTGGACCATCATCTCATCATTATCAGCATCATCATGTAAGTAAATAACAGGTCTCTTCTTCACACCTTTAGACGAATAGGGCATATAGGGCTATAGCTATATTTTATAGACCAATCGGCACAAGATGGATGATGTGGTCAGCATCACGCCGGCCGCCTTTGCTTCCCGGGACTGCACCCGCTACCCATTCAAGGCTGGGTCGACCTGGGCGCCAAGGTCATTTTTGACCGATCCGATCTGCGGTAAGCATCTAGTCGCTCCGATACCGTGACTCCAGCATCATCATGTGCCGTGCTGGAAAGCATAGGCTGTCATGTTTCGCTATCTCACACGATCAGCATAATCAGGAATCAGTAAATGTTTGTGTCATGCCCAATCCATGTGGTCACACCAGACAGGTATTTATCAATTTCCCTTCCTCTTTTTCTCTTTCCTTGAATCTTGCCTGTTGCTATCAAGTTCTAGAGTCTGTTCTTTCTCATTATATGTCCACACACACACATACGTATACACACACATACACACACAATTGTTTACGTCTAATTGTTCTAATATGTTTACGCTTAATTGTTCTTATATGTTTCGCCTAATTGTTTTTATATGTTTACGCTTAATTGTTCTTATATGTTTCGCCTAATTGTTTTTATATGTTTACGCTTAATTAATATATATTTACTAAAGGCCATATTTGCTAAGGCGATTCTTGTTCTAATTTCTGCAAGGCAACTCGCATCAGATGTTATGACTGTTCCTAAATAGTTGCAACTGTTAACTTGTTTACGAATTTTGCCGTTTGCGTTAATTTTCCACGTTTGTATTTTCTTCCCCTTGGCGATAACCATAATTTCCGTTTGCTTACAAATGAGCTCCAAGCCTTGTTTCTCACTGTGGACTATTACTCATCATCATCCCTATCATCACGTGCCCTGCCAACTTGCCTAGGCGCTCATGCGTCTCCACAGATCACGATCCCTGGTTGACTTGAACAGCTCTCTTGATGATATCCCTCCATGCTATCCTTTTAGCCCATCCAGCATCATCATCCTTGGTCTGTCTCTACTCCTTTTCCCACTGATCTTTCCAGTTGTCACGATGTTCTCCAATGTCTCTTTTCTCATTATGTGGCCAAAGAACAGTGTTAGTCTCTTTCTTACTGTTGTATCTACTTTCATTAGCCTCTTTAAAGCAATCGTTGTTAGTTACTCTGGCCGTCCAAGGGACTATTACTGCATCTATCAAACACTCAGATCTTTTTCATTGCCCGCCGCTGACACTGTATCATTAGCATGTCGTTTATTATTGATGTTACATCCTTCTGCGTTGGTGAGATGTTTATTATTTCTATATATGGAAACTTATAGGACACCTTGTATTTCCAAAAGCACACATAATATACAGATGTATTCGTAAGTTGATTTAACATTTAAATGATACTGCCCCTCCCTTCTTTGGTGTGTCTCGTGTATCTGGTGCGAAAGACGAGTACACTGGAACTCCAGTACTGGTCATTAATCCGTTCCGGACAGAAAGAGGAATATATTAACAAGGGCGAATATCATTCACATTTTTCCTACAAGAATTAATTAAAATTGGTTTAATCGAATTTCGACCACCAATTCTTAATGAAAAAAAGAAAATCCTTCAGTAGAAAATCTATCTCAGAAGTCATTTCAAGTGCATTTTCTTACATATTAGTCATTGTACTTATTACTGTGTTATCATTTTGACAGAGATTTAATCGTTTTGATGACGTAACTATTCTGTAGGCTTAAATGTACAGAAATAATATATTAAACAGTAATTTACCTTTAAAAAAAAAACACACACACACTCTGGCTATTGTTTAGAAGGGGAGCTATCTTTCTTTATGTTATCAGATAATGTCACTTCTGGTGATTAATGTCCTGATGTTATTTCAGCATTTCCAGATGATACACTAGCATTTTTTGAAGAAAAAAAAAAGAAGCCATTCAATGTTGTTTTCTTTTGTTTGGAAAGTATTTAAACACATCGCCATTAAATGAATTGATATTCTGATTAACAGCCATTCATCGATGAAAACCTGCACTTTTGCCCATCATCATCTTTTTCCTCGCCTGATGACTTTCCGGCCACGTCGGAAGAGGGAAGGATATTACATTTTCAACCAAACAGGAGGACAATTAATATAGACCTGAACGAATATTGAAGTTTCAGCGTTCTCACTTTCCTGGTCACACTAACACAGCGTGTAACATACACCAGTTCAAGGTCGTAGTCGATTCCCTACTTTCTCCTTCGCAAGCTAGACAGCCTGTGTCTGACCTTTGAATTGTATCAGTTTCACATTGTATTTCTCACCAGGAGAAAAGAGCAGGCGCTAGAGATTGATGTCAGACATGAACATGCGGACGAAGGATTTATGTCTGTAACAGATATTCTGTGGGGGGGGGGGGGGAGGAGCGAGCGAGCGACGTAAAAAACATTGTTTGTAGACAGACAGGCATGCAGGCAGGCCGAAAGACAAATGAAAGCAAAACATTTATGCAGAGAGACAGACGAGCGGATGAGTATATATACTTTTTCCCTTCTCCATTCCCGTCTTTCTCAGTTGTTCCCCCCCCCCCCCCCTTTTCCTCTGTCTCCCTCTCTGTCACTTTTTTATTGGCTTTTTCCCTTTCCATCTCAGGTGATATGGCTGGGAAAAACACTTGACAAGATAACAGACTTTGACAAGAGCTGGTATCACATGAGTGTTTTCTCAAGCTCAGAGGCTGAGATGGCCGGTCACACGTGAAAGACAGAGGACGGTAGAGTCCTAAGGACATTCTTTATGACGAATTACAAATGGGTAAAAGATGCCGGGGTCACAACAACAACACCAACTACTACTACTACGGCTGCTGCTGCTGCTACTACTACTACTACTACGTCCGGGCACTTAATAAGTCACCTCCGGACTCATAAACATTCAACTGCAGTTTCATGAAAGAAAGAATGGTCCTCATCACCAGTGATAGACGAACGTACTATACCACTACTGCTACTACTACTACTACTACTACTACTACTACTACTACTACTACTACTACTACTACTACTACTGCTGCTGCTGCTGCTATTACTACTACCACCACGACTACAGGGTTTAGGGCACCTCGTACTGAATATTTTCTTTGCGTCAGCGTCTCTAGTGACAGCAAGTCATATGCATGTCATATACAACAGCAGAATGTACGGTGGATTCACAGTAAATCTCTAACATTAGCGAAATAATGCCCGTCTACCACAGTACCATCAAACACACACTGGCGGTTATACGGCAAAGGGTGCCCACGGTGATCAGCATGTAGTATCAGGGCAGAGACGTAAGTTAAACTATCACTATACGCGTATGAGGATGACAGAATCTAGACTGGTAACATAGAACAAAGACGAGAAACATTCTGTTATTGATGTTTTAAAAGCAGCGAAATGGTGTGAAAGGATATAGTTGAATGGAACAATGAAGGATACAATACATGCTTATATAGATCACAAAAAAGATAAACAGACAGAAAGGAAGACGGACGGACGGACGGACGGACGGACGGACGGACAGACAGACAGACAGACAGACAGACAGACAGACAGACAGACAGACAGACAGACAGACAGACAGACAGACAGACAGACAGACAGACAGACAGACAGACAGACAGACAGACAGACAGACAGACAGACAGACAGACAGACAGACAGACAGACAGACAGACAGACAGACAGTAACTGTAATTTTGTGTAAAACAAAATGTGACTTTATGAATTCTCTCAATCAATTCTACCCGAAGCAACACACCAGGGGATCAATGATAAGCAAACTTTGCTTTGTTGACCTTAGCTGTGAATTTAATATGCAACCTACCAATATCAATGATAAGAACTCGACAGAGGAACATGTACAGCAGGGGTCGGTCCACCAACCATCAGCAGTAAGATCCCTCGTCGACGATTGTTTCGGCCCCTAGCCCCTAACCATTCCTATATAATCATGGAAGGTCGGCGGCCGACCTGGGTCATGACTCCCAAGCCTCGATCTTCCGATATGGTCATTTGTAACAAAAGTTATCATGATTAAACCGCCCGGCTCTCTACCGTAGTTGGCTAAACCGGATTGCGTGGTGACCGGGTGACGAACTCCTTGTGGTCCGGGTTCCCTTCTGGGGGTAGGCAGAAAAGCCACGTTTCTCCCAGATTTACGGTATTTACAATGGATTCAAGGCCGAAAGGTTGCGATATCCATAATACCGAGCCCAATGGTTAGCAACTCATGGCTTCTGGATACTAAAACAAACAAACATTAGTTAGTTAGTTGGGTTATCATCATTGCACTCCGGACATGTCCATAGGTGCTCAGATCCTCCCCTCAGTATGAATCCCAACGTCCGATGGCTAATAGTACCAGTTCTATGTTGATTAACAAATCTTCTGACGTGTCCGGTGTGCGTCTCGTTTTTTGCTGTGCCGATCTTAATTCCCAAGTCTGCCATTCTGGCGAGTGATGTGGATTCACTGCCACCAAAGTCCTTTATCCTTCCCATTTCTCTGAGGGCATTGATAATATCAGCATGATCCATAGGCCGACCGCCGGTAGTGATAGCGGATCCAGCCAGCCTGTCAGCTCTTTCATTTCCATCGACGCCTGCGTGTCCCGGAACAAAAATAAAGGTGACTCCTCGCACAGTGGACTTCTGAATTGATTCAAGCCATGTCTTCGCACTGAACCTGCCTGAACCCTCCGGATCATACTCATTGAATCACTGAGTATACATATGCGGGTGTATTTTTGTGTTTCAAGCCAGGCAAACGCTTGCGTCACTGCCATCACCTCCATCGTCATGCTGCTGGTTGTCATGGAGAAGGCGCCGTTGGCTTCTTTGACTGTTCTGCCCGCTGAGCGTGCTGTAAATGCCCATGCGCTTCTTCTTTGGCGTATAACGGATCCGTCTGTATAGATTAGTGCATCTGCTTCGTCTGAATTTTCACCGATGAGAGCGTTGACCTCTGCATTAACAGCAACAGGATTCTCTTCTCTACATCGCCTGTTGAGTGTGACAATACAGGAAAATGTACAAATAAACGCCTGAGGCACAGGTATCCATTCTGCACCAGGTATGATGTCGGTTAGGCTGCATATTTGCCTAATAACATCTTCTGCCCGACCTAGCCATGATTTTCCCCTCTTCAGTCTGTCGCCCTTTTCACTAAAAAGTGCTTGATGCAGTGGGTGTTTCTTATCAGCACATATTTTGAGGTATGCCCGAGCCCTCCACATCCTGATCCTTTGGTTCATTGTTGGAAAGTCAAGTAGATACCTCATTGCCCCACAGGATGTGTCTCTTGTACATCCCAAAATAATACGCATGGCTTCATTTTGCACCTTCTCGAGTCGTTTAATCTGGGTAGCACTGACAGTGAGGATGGCCAGAGCGTATTCAATGGGGGAAAGGACCAGACCGTAGAATAGAAGCACCAGCAGTCTTAGCTCGATATTGGAAGCAGCCATAATCCTCATTGCAGATAGACCTTTGCGTGCTTTTGTTATCGCATGGTCAACGTGTTCCCTGAATGACAAGCTGCGATCGAACCTCACCCCGAGAAACGTCATAACGTTGGTTCTGATCAATACATTATCACGCATTTTCACTTCTGGTAAGTCCGACTTGACAATGTGATTGTTCAAAGAGAACCCATGACACTGCTGCCTTCGAGGGATTGACATAGGCATTGGAACCATCACACCAGGCGGCAATTCGATCGAGTTCTTTGTGCATTGTGCTGGCGATCTCCTGTCTATCACGCCCTCGTCGATAAATCAAAATGTCATCAGCAAATGACAAAGTCCTTCCCTTTCCATTCAACTGCTGCTCAGTGATCATCACCGTATAAACGTTGAATAAGACTGGTGATAGCGGTGATCCCTGTGGCAAGCCTGGACATATCGTTTGCGGTTCTGAGGACCAGCTACCACATCTTAGTGCAATCTTTCTCTGGAACAGGACCGCAGCAATCCAGCGGATACAAACAAACATGATTAAACCAATCAAGACCAGGCCAAACTGGAAGACAAAATACATCAAAAGCGAGAGAAGAGCGCAAATTAGAGGGCCAAAGAAAAAATTAAATCAACTCATTACTTCTTTCCTCAAACCCTGTACGCCGAGAAAATCTATTTAGAAAATCAGAAAGCAAGCAAGGACAGAATATTTAGATTCACAGTGAGGATGATCTGTTTTTTTTTTTCCGTCTAATGTTTACTTTACCTCATTCAGTCTCAAGTCTTCTAGACAAATTTGTAGCTGTTATGGAACATTTTATTTCTGTATGTAATGATTCATTGATTCTATGAACATGAGCCTATGATTTTAACGCCTAGCAGAGTATTGGTAGACATATGCTATTTAACTTTCTTTATGTGGGGTGGGGAGGGGGGGGGGGGTGGTGGTAATTTCGAGACTCTGATACTACTCTCATTACATGGCATGAGAGTAAAGATTGACGAAGCACATCTATCCTGCCTTTGATATGAAAATAAGAGACACAAAAAACAGCTTTTAATTTGGGAACAGGCATCAGGCAGAGGTACCTTGTGGTAGCTGCTGCATCGAAGGTCTGATCACGCATGGAAATAGCCAGTGTTCAGCCATGTCGACCGTGAACACATAACCTAAAGCAGTATAACAATAATTATAATTTATTGGCAACATGTCTTAGTTTGTGTGAATTCGACAATCTTCTGTGAAACTGATGCTGGTTACATGAACCATGGCAACCAGTGTTGCCACTTTTCTTTGACAAAAAATATCCAAAACGGTGTCAAAAAATATCTAAAAAGATCTAAATCTGCGTGGAAAAGATCTAGAAAAAACATCCAAATTGAAAAAGTCAAAAATTACATAGCTTTTGTTATGGCTTGCCCTACATAATCATGTCCTCACCTTCACTGATGTCTGCCCCCAAAAGATCCACAGGATGAACTTAGCTTGGATAATAAAGTTGAAGCTTCAGATCCAAAATGACCCTGGTATGCTTTAGCTGTTCAAATTTCTTTATAAGTGGAACAGTAGGCTTATTTCTCTAGTCTCATCAGGCCGAATTTTAATGGCACGATAGCATTTAAGAGGTCAAATTTCATCCTGTTTTTTAGGTTAGATTTGATATAATTCCTAGCACTGAAAACTCTTTCTACGTCAGCATTTGAGTGGGGTAGTATCATAGCAGACATGGCACTTTAAAGAGCTTACAGAATGGACTGTTTGATGAGGCATCTTTAAATTGTCTCACTTCACTCCAAAACGCTTTAGTTTCTGTTTTGTTTGTCCTTTCAGCTAACTTTATTTTGGTTAACTGATATTCTGCTTCCTCGACACTATTATCAGTAGCCCCTAAAAATTTCATAACTTTACAATATTTAGGTATGACCTTTATTGGCTGAAGTATGTTGCTCACAGAAAAAAAGTGAAATATTTTTCAAAACATCTAGATTTTCAGGAAGTCTCTGCTTCAATTGCTTCAATAATGAGATAAGGAGATCTTGACAGCCTTTTTTTTTTAAGTTGTTCTCTTCATTCTCTGTTAACAGTCCTTTTGTTTTTAAATCATCAATTTTTGATTCGATTTAATATCCAAGGTGTGGCTTAGGAGCCAAATAGCTCTCTATAGTGCAAGTGAGCAAATCAGCTTCAAAAGTTGGCAACACCAGTCTTTTACCGAGTGAAATAGCAAGGTGAGATCATCAAGTAATTTAACGTTATCAACAAGTTTAGATTCGAACAGTTTATTAACTTTTTGCACTTCCATTAGAATAGGTTATAAAAAGAGAATGAATGACACATTTTTTTCATCACTGTACATTCCATATAGTATTTCAGCTGTATAGCACTTTTCACTTTGTCTTGTTATTTCAAAGTGTGTCTTCAACTTCAGCCATTGCTTCATAATTCTTTCAACAGCTGGTTAAATTGATAACCATCTTGTTTTGCAATCTAACAAAATTTTCGGTGGTGTGGAACCATCATTTAAGGCTGTATATAATGTATTGTATTGCTGTTGTCTGACAAATGATTTGGAAAACCAGTAAAGTATTTCAGCAATAAGGTATTCCAAATTCCTTGGTAAATATTTAGATGAAGCATGTGATAATGCTAGCTGCAATGAATGACGCATACATTTTTTAAGTATTAACAATGGGTTAGCTTCCTTCAACTTGGCATAAACGCCATTGTTTATACCAACCATCACTGAGGCATTATCAGTACCAATTACAGCCAAATTCTTCAAGCCTAACTGTTTGCTGATTAAAAGGTCCTTCAGTTCCTAAACTATACTTTCTACATCACACTTTTGAAATTGAACTAGTCCGAGATTTTTTACAAATCGATCAAATGGTCACAGTTTGAAATAGCGCAAAAAGCATTGCGACTGATATTTCAACTTTTGATGATTCATTTATCAGTATAGTTCTGAAAACAGATGTCAACGGTGTAATATCTTTAAATGAAACTCCAGTTTTATGCTTTTTTTAGTCTCTGCGTGACTCCTTGAGTTTTGTATAATGGCTTTAATTTCACACTTGCAGTACTTACAAGCTTTGGTCATATCCCCAGTTTTTAATTTTGTCATCATGCAACCACTCTTTCCAAATTTTGTGCTCATACTTTACTTTCGGCATGTTGAAAGATTTTTTTCAAAGTAAAAGCCACATAAGAAGGTGAGCCATTATTTTTTTTTAATCACATGAAAAAGAAACGCAAAGTCAGCACAGTGAGGATACGGTTGAAACAAAGTTAGTATGATTTACGCGCATTTTTATTAATCAGTAACGGGGCTGCCAGATATTTGTGCGTCGACCCCAGTGAGAGCTCAAAGTTCAAGTAATGGCAGTTGTCACAATGTACGTGCCAGACCCAAAAAAAAAAAAAATATTGTAGTAAATATTTTACACAGTAATTATTAAATTGACAATGAAAGAAAAAAAATCTATAAAATATTTAACTCCATATGAAAAGTTTCAAGAGAAATGTTTACGATCTAAACGTCAAAAACAGTATCTAAATGCAATGAAAAAATCTAAATTTGGATATAAAAGATCCAAAGTGGCAACACTGATGGCAACTTCTGTGTTATTGGTGTGTGTGTGTGTGTGTGTGTGTGTGTGTGTGTGCGTGCCCGCCCCGCGTGCAACTGTTCGTGACCTGGTGATCTGGTGCGCGTGTAAATAGACGTGTGTTTGTGTATGAGAGAGAGAGAGAGAGAGAGAGAGAGAGAGAGAGAGAGAGATGAAGAGAAAGTGCGTGTAAAGAAATATATGTATATGTGGTGTGATAGAGAGAGAGAAAGAGAAAGTGTGCGTAAATGTAAATATGTATATGATAGAGAGAGAGAGAGAGAGAGAGAGAGAGAGAGAGTGAGAGAGCGGATGTATATATATATATATATATATATATATATATATATATATATAATGTGTGTGTGTGTGTGTGTGAGAAAGATCGTGTATATATCAGTGTGTGCTTGTAAGTAAGTGACAGAGCGTATATGTAGAGATGTGTAAGTGTATGTGTGTGTGTGTGTGTGTGAGTGTGCTTGCATATGTAGGTATGTGGACTGAGATTAGCAATAGAGAACGATCATTTATCCTTGGCGCCATGCAACAATGTTGCACGAGGGAATTTCTTTAGTAGGTCAGAAACAAGCCGGCCTGGCAAGTGAAGAAAGTATAACAACATGTAGGGCAAGTAATGCGAACATTGCGCACGCGTACTGGACAAACTATGTAGTCCCTAGGGAACTTGTTCCGTTGAGATGGGCGAAGACGCAGTCTCACATGTCTGAATGCAGCTAGTCACTAGTACAGGCGTGTAAAACCTGTCTAAAGTCATCTACAATAATGTTGACCTCCCAGTGTCAGCCATGACAGATGGCTTGTGGTAAAACTTGAAGAGAAAACACTGGCCATGTTAGGCACAAGTACAGTTGAGAGTTCAAGGACATATCTGGCAACAGTTACAGTTGGGAACTTTTGGTTCTTCTTCTTCTTCTTCTTCACTTCCTCTTTTACCGTTGTGGGTGTCGAGTGAGATATAAGGTTCTGTTTCTAGCTCTTCTGGCGGCCTCGACCATAGGCACATCGTGCTGTTGTAGAGTTTCTCTGATGTTATCCTTCCATATGTTCTTGATCTACCTCGTGCTTTATGTCCTTTTGCGTTAACAGAGGTTAAAAAGGGATCATAAACAATACATGTAGTACTTGAAATAATGAGGTTAAACCATCTGTGAGAAATAATTATTAAACAGCATTAACAGTCTTTGGTTAAGCACCAGCAAGGAAATCAAAATTAAAACTTTGAGAGAATGCATCTTTCCAGTAACAACATACGGATGTGAGTCGTGGATTATCAAACAGTCCTTAAGAAAGAAAATTGGGGCTTTTGAGCTGCAATGCTGTTAAAAAAAAAAGATTCTCAGAATACCATCGACAAAGAAGAGAAGGAATACTGTCATTTTGAAAGATCTGAACACAATGGAAGACTGGTTAATATGCAATATCTTGACTCGAAAGCCGAAATACTTTGGTCATATCAAGCGGCATGGCTGATTGGGAAAAAAATATAACAGAAGGCATGGTACCAGGAAGGGGGGGGGGGGGGCAGGGGCTTACCAACACGATAATTGGCACAGGATATAAGTGACACTTTGAGTATGGAGGTACACGAGGCCGGAGAGCTGGCGAGAGACTGAGTTTCTTTCAGTCTGACCGAGATAAGGGCGAGGTTCTGCAAAGGACCTGTTACATGATGATGACATAATTATTCGCTAAGATTGAACCGGAAACACGTTAGCATACAGGTAGAATGGACTTTAACCTTTGACCTCCTTATGATTTACCGACCGGAAAAGGAGTGCAACCCTCAACATTTGACCTCCTTCACACCCGAAATCAGCTGGTTAGTTATTGCCTGTCTTCATCGTTATCTTCCCTTTACAACTTTTGTGACACTGTTTTGTTAAAAGGAATTTAGTATTTAAACGACAGGTTATGCTAGTAAAGAGTATCAAGCAGTGCTGGTCCCATGTGTTTATAAACTCATCACCAATTGATGAGTGATGTAGTCAAAGACAGCCTTTTCTTCCTAATGACATTTTCCATAAATAAAATCTAGACTGGATCTTCTTCTTCATCTTATTTTTCTTCATTTTCTTCTTCTTCTTCTTCTTCTTCTTCTTCTTCTTCTTCTTCTTCCTCTTCTTCTTCTTCTTCTTCTTCTTCTTCTTCTTCTTCTTCTTCTTCTCCTCCTCCTCTTCTCCTTCTTCTTCTTCTTCTTCTTCTTCTTCTTCTTCTTCGTCTTCTTCTTCTTCTTCTTCCCCTCCTCCTCTTCTCCTTCTTTCCTTTATTTACATCTCTTGTTTGTTGAGACTATTTTCTTGTTTTTCCCAAAAAATTATAATGATGAAAACGAGTAATTACCCAAAACAAAAAAAGACAACCCCTATCTCAAAAGTACAAAAAACTGAAAGTTCATGAC
>CAJHNH020005886.1:5000-16833 GCA_905116865.2 Candidula unifasciata | reverse complement strand
CTCTGAACGTGCATCAATTTCCCATCAGTCGATTTAGCACCGGTTCAACCCGGGTTTAGCTAAAAACGCTCGCAGTGGACCACCAAAGTGAAAACAGCATCAAAAAAAATTGCTTTTACCCTGTTTCGCCAACAAGAGCCCGGTTACCAAATTTCCTTAACTGCACAGGCTTGCAAAAAATGTTCCTACTCAAAAAAAAAAAAAAAAAAAAATCAGAAATTTTTTGGGCAAAATAAAGTAAAATTTTTTAAAAACAAAAATGGTGTTCAAAAGGCTTTGTAGGAAGCTCGCTCTCCTGAGATACGCCTAGCCAGCCCAAAGGAAGACAAACAAAAGGAAACCCCAAAAAAGAAAAAAGAAAGACATGCCCCAGGAAACGGGTTTTGCAGTACTAGCTTTTGATTCGGTGGAAGTCAACCCCCGGAAATGGCACAAACCTAGAATTCGTCCGAAAGTGACGCAAAAAACCCCGCCCAAAAAATATGGGGCTGAGACTGCAGCGCCTCGCTAGCAGCACATCAAAGGGGGTCGAGCTTTTTTTTTTTTTGTTTTTCTCAAAAGGACTGGGGAAATGATGAAAATTCTAAGCTGAAGAGGGATTGAAAATACTGACTCCCACGTCAGAGGTCGTTGCTAGGGTAGGCGCTCTTAGCACATAATTGATGAACAGTCACGTGACGACAATCATGACCACTTGCGTTTCCATGACAGTGGGGACTATTCAAAGATATCTTGCAAATAAAGTGCCCTTCTATGATTCAGCCTTTATTGGTTGACTTTTACCAGCGCTGCCAATGAAAAGATATAAATAATACAAGCAGTCCAACAATCGTTTAAGCTCTACGACAGTTACACACATAATTATTTGTATTCCTTACGTCCTTTTTAGGACGTAATTTTTTTAATTTGAAGCCCTCCTCTGGCTTTTGCCAGGGGCCGCAATATAGGCAGGCCATAATATATCTTATTGAAGATGAAGCAAATCGAAGAGGCTGAATACGAACCATCGAAAGACGCCAGAACAAAAACCTCGAATCCTCTTTGTCAGGTCTTTATATAAATGACCAAATGTTGGGGCCGTGTATACGTGTCGCACCCATGGGAACCACGGTTTGAACGGCCAATTTACCGCTATTGAAACCCAATGCTTGCTGCGTGGATTTGTATCATGGTATGGGGCGTCGATGGTCCACCCAACTTTAAATGGGTACCAGGGTGTATGTCCTGGAAAAGTAAAGACGGCCGGTGTAATGCTGACCACATTACCCATCTAGTGCAGACTGATCTGTAAAAATATGGGTGCTCTTCCTATATGCCCTATGTGCCTAAGGCGTTAAAATGGATGGTTACTTTATTTTACTTACTTAAATTCCTGTTTGTCTTAGGTTTTTTTTTTTTAAATTTTCCCCCTAAATTGTCTTTCTGTCTTCCTATCATCATTGTCTCTGTCTTCGTTGTGTTTATTTTCTTATTATATTGCTCCACTTTGTTACTAATTTGTTTTAAGTGTATCTGTAGGCATTTTGTAATGTTTGCTATGAGTACCTTGTCGTCGGCAAATATTAATTCTTTAATATCGTCTTCAAGATTCAAGTTCGTTTCCTTGCACACTGTATCCATGTACATTATTTGAAAAAAAAAAAAAAAAGAAGCGGCGATAGTACACAGCCCTGACGCACACCAGATTTCACTGAAAACAAGTTCTTGACAATCTTGCCTTCGATTTTATGAATCAATTACTACGTGTGTACAGGCTTTTGCCAATATTATTGAGATCATTGCTGATTCTTTTGTTTCCCATACGTTTCCACAACATGTTCTTGTCGACTCTATCAGAGGCCTTTCCTTGGTAAATGTATATTAACAAACATGTCCTATGGTGTTCTATTGCTCTCTCTCTCTCTCTCTCTCTCTCTCTCTCTCTCTCTCTGATAGTTGTCTCGATGTATAAGTGGCATCTGTGCAACTTATGTTTCGTCGAAAGCCCACCTGTGCCTCTAAAACTTGATACTCCATTATTGGTCTTACCTTTTTTTTTTCAAAGATCTTAGCATACATTTTCCCAGTGTGACTGAAAAACGATATTCATCTGTAATTAATACAGTCACTCTTATTTCATTTATTTTTCCATAGAGGGACGATGACAGCATTTGCCAATCTGATGTTGTTTCTTTGATATTCTGACTAGACTAATTGTGGCACATTACACAAGCGTACTGGGAGTATAGGGATTCATTCATTCAGTAGCATGTCCCTCGCGGAATCTCGCTGCCATAACAACCCTCCGGAAAACCTTCCTATCATGAGCAAAATGTCCTGCGTCTGATACACCCATCTGGAGATCATCTGCCACATCCTGCACCCACCTTCTCCTTGGCCTTCCTCTTCCTCTCTTCCCAGGCATATACCTCTCCATTATTGTTCTCTCTAGACTTCCATGACGTTTCAAGTGACCAAAATATTTCAATTTTCTTTGTTTTATTGTCTTTACTAGCCAACCCTCTTCAATATTCAGCTCTTGAAGTATGGATGCATTTGTTCTTTTCTTTACCCAAGATATTCTTAGAACCTGTCTGTAACATTTATATTCAAATGCATTTATGCGCTGTTCCGCTTGTTTAGTAAGTGTCCAGGTCTCACAGGCGTATGTTGCAATGGGAAAGTTGCATGCTCTTAAAAATCTGACCTTTGTAATTCTATCTGTACAATTCCATAATTTATTCAGTTGTTTTAGTCTTTGAAGAGCAATTGATAGTCGCCGTTTAATTTCTTTCATTGTGTCACCATTGTTGGTAACCAGTGACCCAAGATATTCGAAATTTTTCACCACTTCCAATCTTTCCTCATTAACATATATTTCCTTCTCCATGGCAGTTTTGTTTGTATGCATTAGTATAGGGATAGACCTATAATTTGTAGACCAAACGACACTCGTTGGGTGACAAGGATATCAGCACCAGAGCCGTTTCACTTACCTAGACCTTACCTGGTACGTATTTAAGGCTGGGCCGTCCTAAGAGCCAAGGTCATTTTTAAGGAAAACGAATGAATCCCGGTCGTCCATGACCTGAGCCCACTAACCTTCGCAGCCGCTTCATCACCTCGGTCGTGGAGTAGTTAGAAGTACATTCAGATAACATTATTGGGACGCTCGAACGTGTGTAAATGTGTAAAGTAAAGGACCCCTTGCCATGTTTTCAGGTCTATTGGGCCTTTAGGACTGGACCTACATGTTATGGACAGTTTGGCCATTAGTGGCTGATGTCGTCAGCTTAATTAGGGTCGCCTTTACTTTTCAGGACTTTATCTGGTGCACATGTAAGGCTTGTTCAACCTGACAGGCAAGATAATAAATTAAACAAGTCTGGCTCCATCAGGACCCCAACAAACTACCTTCCCATCGACAGACGAGAGTCCAACCTTTACACCACGACGGCGCCTGTTTGTGTGTGTGCACGTGTCTATTTATGGGTGTGTGTTCAAGGTCATTTTGTATAAACTAGACAAAGCGAAACCGTCATTTTATTCTACAGACTATCCGTACTTACATGTGCATTTCACTGCGGACAAACATGTACAAATAACTGCACAAGATAGGTTCTCACTAACTGAATAAATAATAACGCAATCGTTTAGGACATTATTTGCTGAGTTACTAAAAGATATATTTAAGAATAGGGTGAATTAGATGATCAAACTACTTCTTCTTTTGTCATCTCCCTAATACCATGCTGTAAGCCAATGTCGTGGTTTTCTGTATATGTCTTGCTCTTCTCGGGTGGCTTGAGTGATGGATTTGTTTATCTGTGGTAAAGTGTCTAGGGGGTGAATAATTATTTGCTTCACCCATGTATGTATATATTATTTCATACGATGTTTGCTTTGATTATAATGCTAGTATAGCTTCAGAAATATGAAGAAGACGCAGAAAAAAAAGGAGAAGAAGAAGAAAAAGAAGAAGAGGAGGAGGAGGAAGAAGAAGAAGAAGAAGAAGAAGAAGAAGAAGAAGAAGAAGAAGAAGAAGAAGAAGAAGAAGAAGAAGAAGAAGAAGAAGAAGAAGAAGAAGAAGAAGAAGAAGAAGAAGAAGAAAGAAAAAGAGGAACAAGAAGAAGAAGAAGAAGAAGAAGAAGAAGAAGAAGAAGAAGAAGAAGAAGAAGAAGAAGAAGAAGAAGAAGAAGAAGAAGAAGAAGAAGAAGAAGAAGAAGAAGAAGAAGAAGAAGAAGAAGAAGAAGAAGAAGAAGAAGAAGAAGAAGAAGAAGAAGAAGAAGAAGAAGAAGAAGAAGAAGAAGAAGAAGAAGAAGAAGAAGAAGAAGAAGAAGAAGAAGAAGAAGAAGAAGAAGAAGAAGAAGAAGAAGAAGAAGAAGAAGAAGAAGAAGAAGAAGAAGAAGAAGAAGAAGAAGAAGAAGAAGAAGAAGAAGAAGAAGAAGAAGAAGAAGAAGAAGAAGAAGAAGAAGAAGAAGAAGAAGAAGAAGAAGAAGAAGAAGAAGAAGAAGAAGAAGAAGAAGAAGAAGAAGAAGAAGAAGAAGAAGAAGAAGAAGAAGAAGAAGAAGAAGAAGAAGAAGAAGAAGAAGAAGAAGAAGAAGAAGAAGAAGAAGAAGAAGAAGAAGAAGAAGAAGAAGAAGAAGAAGAAGAAGAAGAAGAAGAAGAAGAAGAAGAAAGAAGAAGAAGAAGAAGAAGAAGAAGAAGAAGAAGAAGAAGAAGAAGAAGAAGAAGAAGAAGAAGAAGAAGAAGAAAAGAAGAAGAAGAAGAAGAAGAAGAAGAAGAAGAAGAAGAAGAAGAAGAAGAAGAAGAAGAAGAAGAAGAAGAAGAAGAAGAAGAAGAAGAAGAAGAAGAAGAAGAAGAAGAAGAAGAAGAAGAAGAAGAAGAAGAAGAAGAAGAAGAAGAAGAAGAAGAAGAAGAAGAAGAAGAAGAAGAAGAAGAAGAAGAAAGAAGAAGAAGAAGAAGAAGAAGAAGAAGAAGAAGAAGAAGAAGAAGAAGAAGAAGAAGAAGAAGAAGAAGAAGAAGAAGAAGAAGAAGAAGAAGAAGAAGAAGAAGAAGAAGAAGAAGAAGAAGAAGAAGAAGAAGAAGAAGAAGAAGAAGAAGAAGAAGAAGAAGAAGAAGAAGAAGAAGAAGAAGAAGAAGAAGAAGAAGAAGAAGAAGAAGAAGAAGAAGAAGAAGAAGAAGAAGAAGAAGAAGAAGAAGAAGAAGAAGAAGAAGAAGAAGAAGAAGAAGAAGAAGAAGAAGAAGAAGAAGAAGAAGAAGAAGAAGAAGAAGACTAAGCACTCGTTTTCCGGAGTACCAATGCCTGTTATTTAAAATGCATTTATAGATATAGAAATAAAATATACATTATAGAATATAATACATACATCATGTGTACACAATCTTACACACTCACAGACATATATATATATGCTCTCACATTCTCATACTTGCACACTCATATACAGACGTACCTAAATATATACATCTACATATATACACAAACAGAAAAGACACACACATACATATATAGACATATATGCACACACACATTCCATACATACACACCTACACATGCATACACACACATACAATCACATGTACAGACACCCACAACCACACATTCACACTCACATGTAAACATACATATACACATATACATACACACACCTACATCTTTACACACATACATACATGCATACATACCTACACCCACATACTTATACATCTACAAATGCATACACACATCCACAAACATGAATACATACACACACCCACATACATGCCGACACACATTACATACATACCCACACATGCATGCATAGACACATATACAACCACCCATACAGATACTCACATACATACCTTCACTCATGTATACATACATTCATACTTGCCTACATTATGTACACACATACAGTCACATATACTTACAACACATATACATAAATACACACACAAACAAACTTAAATATACATTCATATATCCACATGCACGCATACACACACACCCACAATCACACACACCCAGATAATGCATACATATATACACACATATAGATACTTTTATACATATATACACATACATAATACATACATGCATACATTCATAAATACATACATATCCACAACTACATATACCGACAAACATCCATATACATGTATGAATACACATACACCCATAGACTTACAAAGATACATTTACATAGAAACATTCTCATAATACAGAGACATACATAATACATGCACCTACATACATATATGCACACATACATACATGGACTACATGTACATGCATACACACATCCATACATACACTCAAATACTTAAACATGCTTTCACACATCCATACATACACTCACATACTTACACACATACATACTTTCATACTTACCTAAATACACACACACATGCATGCATACATACACACACATACTTACAAACATGCATACATACACCGACATCTTTACATACATACATACATAAACAGACACACATGCATGCATACTTACATATACAATCGCCCATACAGATACCCACATACATACATCACATGCATCGCACATACTTTCCACATACATACATATATATATATATATATATATATATATATATATATATATATATATATATACATATATATATATATATACATACACATATATATATATACAAACACATACATACAACCTTCACATACCTTCACATATACACATACCCACAATCACACACATGCCCAGATAACACATACATACATACACATCCATAATATATACCCACATACTCAAACACATACCAACATTTATAAAAAGACACACACACACACACACATACCGATACATCTACATATACCTACATACATCCATATACATGCATAAATACACACACACATACTTACATGGCTACATTTACATACATTCATTCTCATACGTATACAGACAAACCTGATACATACATACATATATGCACAAATACATACATCTACATGTATACATACACATACATACATACATACATACATAGACTACATCTACATGTATACATAAAACAAACATACATCAATACATACATGAACACACACATCAATACATACATGACACACATGCATACATACATACATACATACAAACATACACAAACATAAAATGCACACACCTACATACACAGACATTTATGCACACACACATACATGCATACACACACACACATACACCCACACTTACACAGCTACATATGCATACATACATTCACCAATCATGCATACATACACAAATACATGCATGCATACATACACACACATGCATGCATACATATACAATCACACATACAGACACCCACATACATATATTCACACCTGCATACATACATACATACTTGTATAAATAATACACACACACCTACAATCACACGTACACCCATATACAGTCGCACATACACCCACATATATACGCCCACATACTTACAACATACATGCATACAAACACACATCTACTTACAAACCTAAAAATGCATACATATATCCACATACATACACACACTAACAATCACACACACACCTACATAATACATATAAGTAAGATAATAATGCATGTAAATTATTAGCTATATCTATGGTGGCATATAATCACTAGTAAGCATGAATTTAAAAAGGCTGCGGTTAAATGAGTACATACTCATATTTTTTAGATCGAGTGGGAGGTGATTCCATAAATGAGCAGCAGAATATGACAAACTTGTTTTATATAGATCTATTCTAGGCTTCGGCAAATGCAATAAATTTAGGCGTTTGCTGTTCTTAGGGTTGGTGTGAATTAACCTGAAAAGATAATCTGCAGTGTTCTGGGCTAATATTTTATGAACAAATTTGGCTTTATTAAAAATTAATCGTTTATTAAATGGGAGAATTCTTAGTTGGCTATAGAGATGATTTTTGTCCACGTGCTTTCTATCTAGGTGTAAAGCGCGATTTTGTAGAGAGCACAGTCGTTTTAAGTTTGATTTGGAGCAACCATCCCAAACCGTGGAACAATAGTCAATATGGGCTTGAATGTAAGATACATAAAATAGTTTACGTGTGCTCTGATCCAGAAAGTGCTGAATTTTGGCTAACTGATAAACTTTTTGTGCTACTTTTTTGGTTATGGCATGAACATGAGAACACCAAGTTAAATTGCTATCAATTATAACACCTAATGTTTTGTGTTCATTAACATTACTAATAAGTAATTTGTCAACATAGAGCTCAAGTGGAGGCTTGTTTAAGTCTAACGTCTGTAACTTTTGTCTGGTTGCTATTACCATAGATTTAGTTTTAGTTATGTTAATTTGCATGCGATTAGCATTACTCCATTTAATAAGCTTATCTAGTTCTTTCTGTAATGAACGTCCTAACTCATCATAGTTCTCATGATTAGTGTATATAGTACAGTCATCTGCAAATAAGTCACATGTTATGCTAAGATGTAACGGAAGGTCATTAATATATGTGGCAAAAAGCAATGGTCCAAGCATTGAACCCTGAGGAACGCCAATATTTAGCTGTGTGGAATCTGAAAGGCAGTTCTCAAAGGAAACTACTTGTCGTCGATCAGACAAAAATGACTTTATTAAATTTACTAAATTGTTGTTAGCTTTTAAGGTAATTAACTTGTTAATTAAAATATCATGATCAACCATATCAAATGCTTTCTTAAAATCAACAAAAACTGCTCCACACATCTTGCCATTGTTGATGTTAACATGCCAGTTGTCTGTCATTTTTGCCAAGGCAGTATGACAAGAGTATTTAGGCCTGAACCCTGACTGACTATCGATGATTAGATTGTTGCTATTTAAATGCTGAAATATTATTTTATGTATGTGTTTCTCTAATGGTTTTGATAGTGATGATAGTAAAGAAATTGGTCTATAATTACCCACAGAACTTTTATCAGTTGAGCCAGGTTTATACAGGGGATAAACCTTTGCAACTTTAAATGCAGATGGAAAGTAGTTCTTGGCAAGACACTGATTATATATGAAAGTTAAGGAATCGCTTATCACTGGTGCAGCACATTGAAGAATTCGATTGCTGACACCATCCAAGCCAGATCAGTTTGTCTGTTTGAGGTTGGTGAGGTATTTATATACTTCAGCAACAGACATGAGAGGAATCTCAGAAGGACAATCATTAATGCATTTGCCATCACTAAATGATGCCAACAGGCTTAAGTCACTCTGTGCTTCTGGTATGGTGGATTTTAAATTTTCTATTTCTGATTTAAAAAATTGACTGAAATCATTACATGTAAGAGAATCTGGTTTTACAGAATCTGAATGATGTTTCCTGTTGGTCAGCATGTTAATAGCCTTCCATATGTCTGTACTGTTTGATTTATCTATAATCAATTTATTAAAATGATCTTTCTTGATCCTACGGATCATATATTGCACTTTATTTCTTAGCCTACGATACTCGATGACATTTTTATTTTTATGTGCTATGTCTCGATCTCTCATAACCTCCAGAACTTCTCTAGTGATCCATGGGGACTTAGTTTGATTTTTAACCCTAACTTCTTTAACCGGCACATGTTTATCAAACACATTGTAGACAGTTTTTGTCCAGTATGCTATAGCGTCATCTGGTTCAGAAAGCTGATAAACATGCTCTAGCTGTGCGTTTTGCAAATCATTTAAAAATACTTCTGAATTAAAGGTTTTAAAATTTCTAAATTTAATTGTGAGGTGTGTATCTTTGGGAGACCTAAAGCCAAATTTAGACCATGTACAGCACACCGGATAATGGTCGCTGACTGCTGTAACAGGAACCGTGCATTCAATAATATTTCCTGGACAGGAGACATAAATATGATCAATGGTGGTTGAAGAAGTTTTTGTAACTCTCGTAGGGAAGTTAATTAACTGTTTAAGGTTATATGATATAATTATATCCCCCCACACCTGGTTAGGTTTATTACTATCAATGTTAAAGTCTCCTAGCAGTAAAATTTCTTTTCCTAAACTAAAAACTACATCCATCATAGAAGTGAAGTCATCATACCAATCATTACCTGCACAAGGATTTCGATACAAGTACCCAATGAAAATTTACTGCTGATTTGATGGCTTGACTTCTAACCAGACACACTCTACAGCTATAGATTCAAGATCACATCTATGGGAATATTTGATACAGTTTGAAATGTACACTGCTATGCCTGTCTCTAATTTTCTTAGTGCATCTTTGCGAATTAAATTAAACCCCTAATAGTGGTTTCATTATCATTAATTTTGTTGTTTAGACGACTTTCAGTGACTCCAAAAATATGAAACTGATCGTTAAGTCTGACCGACAGCTCAGGCAGTTTGCCGAGTAAATGGTAAATATTAAGATGCCCTATTCGCAGGCCATCCTTGCTAAGCCACTGACTTTGATAACTGAACATTAAATTTTGTGAAGACGTCATTTTTACAGTAATATGAAACAATTTCAAAAAGTAGTTAATAAATACTGCTCCTTGGTGGGACAGGATAGTGCCTCCTTTGGAGCGACATCATAAACGCTTGATGAAGAGCTGCTGGATTGAACTGGGTGAGGTACTGAAGTTCAGGGTTCCAGGGATAGGCAGGCTGTACATGATTATACGGTGATTGTCTTTCTCTGGTAGCAGGCATCTTGGATATAACAGGATTATTCAATGATGCTTCCTTGGATCTGGTAGGGGGAGGCTGTTTTAACGGCAGTGGAGGAAATGAAGAATCATACATGGCAGCATCGGGTATGGGACTTGTGTGGTAAGGCACCGGAGTGTGCATTTGAGGTAAAGGCAAGTTTGTCATTGGAGCAGAGGGCCTGTTTTGTACATTATGAGCAGCAGTTGTGACAGGCATGGATGGCGTTTTGTTTGTACCTGGAACTGGTACTGGGTACTGTGTACGCTGAGGATATTTTATATTCTTCGCGAGAATACTATTTCCTAGTCGAGAGCTGTGGATTTGGTCCCGGTACAATCTTTTCTTGGGAGCACCAGATGATGATGTAAAATATGGTGTATGGTTTATGAAACTGATGTCATGTTCCCAACAGAATTTCTGCAGCGTTGAATTGGCAGCATCTGCCATACGGCGCTGGAACCCATAACATGGTACAATAATGGATGATACAAAAATGGAAGATTCAGGAAATTTGCTGCGCAGCATGACCAACATTGTAGACAGTTGTGATGAACTAATGATTTTGTCGTTCATGATGTCATTAATACCAATGTGCACAGTGGTTCTTTTAATATTAGAGTTGACACTGAACCTATGCAATGTGGCAGTCTACCTATCCACACCTGCACCTGGCAAAGGATGAAGTAATACCGTCTCATTATCTGACGATGACATACGATCACTGTATATCCCCTTCAGCAACGAATCCCCTATAATTAAATGAGTTGTACTAGGGTCAATGTTTATGACATGCTGGCCACGCCCTCGTCTGGGGCTCTGCTGTTGCCATTTGTGACTGCCATCTTGATCTTGTTCCGTGTGTGCCGTAGGGGGCTGTTGCTGTGGCACCATAGACAATGTAGATGATAAAGGTGCAATTTGTTCATTCTTTGTGTCTGCGCTTTCATTTAGGACCTGAAACCTGTTGGTTACCTGCACCCCAATAGGATAAATAGAGGGTGTCCGCTCAACAGTTACAGACTCTGAAGTGGTATCTGTGTTGTTTCCCTCACTTACTGACACAAAAGCATTTTCATTGATAGTGTCTGTTTCACCGACAATGTCTGTTTGTGTAGTTCGGTCAATGAAAGCAGTTTTTAAAGAATCAATTGTTGATTTTAATGAAGCATTCTCGTCTTTAAGTTGCTTTATTTCTTTCATAAGTAGTTCGTGCTCT
>CAJHNH020005886.1:0-2500 GCA_905116865.2 Candidula unifasciata | reverse complement strand
AAGAAGAAGAAGAAGAAGAAGAAGAAGAAGAAGAAGAAGAAGAAGAAGAAGAAGAAGAAGAAGAAGAAGAAGAAGAAGAAGAAGAAGAAGAAAAAGAATAATTCTACAGTTTATGTCAGCTTAAGTGCTCTCTAATGTTACTTACCTAAGTCAGCCCCTGTTAATATTACTGCTCCGTTAGATTTTGAAATACATTTTCTAAATGTTGAGAACATTACGGATATAACATGCACACGGTTGAACTTTTTACAGCAAAAGTCGGTATTAATCAATACGAGGAGACTATCAAAATGTAAAGTGAAACACACATAAATGGGTTCGCCCTGTTATGTGAAAGTTCAGTATGATGATGATTAATTTTTCATCGTACCCTGCGACCCTTAGTGCACGCAGTACGTGTGTACACATGTATACATGAGCATGAACGTATGAGCGAGGCGTAGCTTGGTCAATGACAAGCGGACTTAACGAAGGTTGAACACCGTGTGAACTCGGGGACGCAGGACAAAACGGGCGTGCAGACAAGACTCTAGACATTCTGGACAGGACATTTGACGCTTGCTTGTGTGACTGCTGTGTAGCTGGACGTGGGACGAGAGTTTAGATTGTTAAATTTAGTTACCGTTCGTTTTGACTTGTAGAAATGTAGCAGTGTAGTTATTAGCTGTAACGTGTTCTGTTCGTAGTGTCATTATATGTATTTAATTCGTTACAGAGTAGATAGCATGCGGTCTAGTTAGATCTCAGTTAATATTTCATTTAAGGTAGTAGCTAGACTGTGTCAGTAGTTGTAACTATAAGCCAGACCAGGCATTCTTGGTGGCGTTAGCACTGTCGACTCACCTCTAGGTCTACACGTGGCGTGTGCCCTAGCGTTTGTGGCATCGGGAGACAGCGGGTTGAGTTTGCGCTTTACTGGCGATTGGTAGCGGCTCAGAGCTTATATTATGAATGTGTAAAGGCGCCTCTAAGCGATTTTAAAGTTAGACGCGGTCTGGTTTCAGAAAAATTAGCGCTACCCCTCCTGTGGTATATCACCACTTCGTTATAGTTTCTTTGATAATAATGATTGCGTGTATGTTGCAGCCAGTGTTTGGCTATAGTGTGTTTGTCAACAGTGTTTTCCTGTCATTAGCATATAGCAGAACCAACAGTGTCGAACCCTAGACAATTAGGTTCCTGACAGCAAAAGTGGGACGCCCTTACCGTGGATTTTGTGGGAACCTAACGTGCTTAGTCAATAGTTGATAGGAAAAGTTAGGTATTTTTTTCCGTAAATATTTTTGATGGGTAAAATTGAAATGTAATAGCGTGTTTAATATTATTATTATTATTTAGATTAGTGCTAGCGTGATACTGTTATTTTTTCCCTAATATTAGATATAGCTATCGAGATGAGTCTTTAATTGTTGATGACGTCGTTGGTTTGACCTTAATATTTGACTGCGTGATCGGGTCTCAGTAATAGATAGTTATATCGGGATTTAATTAGTGTTATTATAAGTGCTAAATTAAAATGTTTGTTAGGCAAAAAAATAAATTGTAAATTTTTGTTATTCCGTTTACATGTTGTTGTTCAATATGACTGAATGTTACTTTAGGTAATAACTATTTGTGTTAGGATTGTGTCGTCCCGACTGATAGGAATTTGGAACGACTTAGACTGATAGACATAGTGTGACTGCGTTATAAGTGGTTGTGCGCAAGTCCAAGAAGATGAGTTTTTGTTGTTTTGATTTTGGTGTTGGTGACCTGTTCAGTTCTCCAGTCCGTGAGATTCTATTTCGATCGAGTTGGTCGATGGGCGCCGCGCATTATCTATCATTCTTGTCTATCCTTTCTCATAAGTCCTACTGTTGTTTTTGTTTTGTGAAAAATATATTTTTTTTTGTCGCACACACATCAGTCATTCTCCATTTACAATAGTAAGAAGTATTCTTCGGATTCCTGATCCAAGATATTTTTCCAACTGTCTACATCCAAATTGTTAAACAGTTGTTGTATTGCTACGATAATGTGACTTGTTGTATTCTTTATTGAATATTATACTGTGAATTCATGTTTAGTTCTCGGATTAATTCGAGATTACATTTAAAGGTCCGGTTGTAGTTCGGATATTCGCGATTATTATTTTCTCCCTCCCCAATAGGATCGTGCAGTGAGTTTGTGGTTGTATACTTGGTATTGGTTTGATTTTGATTGTACTGATTTGTTTGCTTGATATTGTACACGAATACACCATGTCATCTCTTGCCGAGTTTATTGAAATGGCCAGGCAGCATGGGCAGACTGGAGAAAAAGTTTTGGACTGGGCCGATAAAAAGTATACAGACTTTAAAGAGAGACAACACAGAGCAGACGAGAGAGAATTTAAAAAAGCACGAACTGTAGGCTATGCAGAAGGCTAAAGAAATAGAAGCTTGTAATTTAGAAAAACAGTTAGCTGCCCAAGCTGAACTGAAGGAAAAGAAGGCTTGAATGGTTTATAAAGGGATAAGGA
>CAJHNH020005885.1:0-16849 GCA_905116865.2 Candidula unifasciata | reverse complement strand
TATTCTGAATGCGCACCGCTCTAGCCCTACGCGATAAAGATATACGAAGTATTAACCAAATAACAGTATGAAAACAATCATTGCTCTGACACTCGGCCTAGTTTATAATGAGAGGCAAAACGCCAGCAATTACGACGACCAGCAGCAAAAATATTACCTATGTGTTTCCTTACATGTGGTACTTGTGTTCAAAGGCTCCGTGATGACTTGCAGTACACCAACTCCAGTGACGAGCCGCTGCGAAAGAGATCCAACGTTGAGTGGTTTGAATCCGATGACACGTGGGTGCAGTGACGATGCGATGATAACGGTCCACGCAAGTGTTTTTCAGTAATAGTGACTTATAAATCCAACGATGACACGTAGATGCGATGATGATGATAATGGTACCACGAAAGTGTTCAGAAGTGATTGTGATTTCATCTCAAATAATGACAGCAATTTGATAACGCTTGATGGTAACATGCTTAAGTGTAATGACCACGCTGACCTGTACGTATGTACGAAGCATCAATTCCTCAGGATCTTGAAAATTAAATATCACGGAGCGGCTTGGCCTCCCATTCTGTACGGCTCTTATTTGTCTCCATTACTGTACGATGATATTCTCCCAGATCCATGCCGTACAAATTCCAAGTAAACTAATTTCTAGGGGTATATGGCATTGTTTGTACCTTTTGCTTCTACAAATCCACATTGTTCGTCGCTGATTTATGGATAAATTTTGTTTCTAATTCTTCTCATAATTATTCTCAGTAGAATCTTAGTCATGTGACTCATAAGACTTATTGTGCGATGGTCTTCACATTTTAAAGTGCCTGGTTTCTTTGGCAGAGCTATAAATATGGATTTTATAAGGTTATTTGGAATATACCCACTATGATAAATATCATTTAAAAGTTTAGTTATAATTTCAGTTCAAAAATTTCCCAGTGCTTTGATTTCTTCCAGTGAGATGTTGTCTGGCCCGGGTGGTTTTCCTTTCTTTATATGATGTATTGCATCCTCAACTTCTAAAGTCATTATTGGTGGACCATCATTGTTGGTCTGCAGTTATACGTCTGGTCTATTATCATCATACAATTCCCCTATATGCTCTGTCCAACTGTTAATTATATTGCTATGTCCCATTAATAGGTCCCCATCTTTTGATTTCAAACATCCAGTGCTGTTATGTGTCATCTTTCCTGTTAACATATTTATCTGTTGGTACATGGAATGTGAGTCTTTCCTGTGATTTTTCCCAATCTCTTTAGACGTTTGATTCAGCCAGCCTTCTTTAGCCACTTTGCATTTGTTCACTATTTCTTTTTTTATACTAGAGTATTCTTCTTTATCATGCTTTTTCTTCCTTTTTTCATCAATCAAATGCATAATTTCGGTTGACATCCATTTCTTTTTGCTACTACATAATCAGAAAGTTTCTGTTACAATTCAGAATCAACAAAAGTAGAACTACATTGACGCATTACACATTGCCGGCCGATACGGAAACGACACATCTACAAACAGAAGCAAGCGTGCGTGATTTATGGATGGTTTGAACGAAGCTGCACACAACTGGTGTGTCTGAAATATGTTACTACGTTGAACAAATGAGGTACTGTGCCCATATTAAATTATTTTTAAGGCGTTAGACAGTTTACAATAAATAATTATTCAAGGAACATTGTCATTTCCCTGTGAACAATTGTGCACCGGTGCTATACAATAAACAAAAGGAACATTACAATAACATTGTCTCAAATCATTATTGTGCCGAAAAAATTGAAAAAGTATTCTAGCCACAGTTGGGAACATTTTGGAACAACAATTCCATTGTGCGCGAACGATAATTTTACTAATAGAGGATGGATTGAAAATTAATTTTAGACAAAATAAAAGTAGATTTCGGAATCTGGAGCGGACATAACCGCAATATTGTGAATATTATTTTGTGGTTAGAGGCATAGCAGAGTAATTAGGGTTACACAAATATTTCTTCACCATATTTATTTATTTACCGTTCTAATTTATTGAATGGTATATATATATTTTTACATATGACATAATTACCACTGCCATTCGTCATTATACTAAAATATATTTATTACGAAAATTTATTGAATTATTTGTAGGTAAATTTGAAAATTGTCAACAATTTATATTATAAATTCGAATATTCTTGTTATTACCTGAGTCATATTAAAGGAAATAATGGAGAATAATTCATCTGAATTGTCATAGGCATTAGTAAAACATAATCATAACATTGAAATCATTTAGAGATTTATTGTTATTATTATTAGTATTTACAATTAGTGAATAATAACAGTTTGATAGTTATTTACAAATATGTAGAAATTTTTATAATACTTTAATGATAATTAAACGGTTTAGAAATGTGTTTATATTAATTTACAATAAATTATACAGTAATTACCATACATTGACTGTAATTTATAAATTGGCTAGCTGTATCCGCCCACGCGTTGCTGTGGCATAGTTTGGTTAAATGGAAAAAAAAATAGAAATCGCACGTGTCTAATATGGTAACTGTCGCTATCATTGTCTGCGCACATACAAAGATAGTCTTCGATGAAAGTCATCAATCGACAATAATTGTGTAACTGACATTGATACCCCTGTCCATCAGAACTAAAATAGATAGCAGGAGTTGTAATGAGTAGTAAATGTGGCTAGTGTAATATTTATCACACTATCCTTCAAGTACCAGTACAACTACTACTACCACCGCCACCACAATAACTAAAATAATGTCACTGTTATCTGTTTTACCGTCGGAGTAGACTGGGAGTCGTGAGCCAGAGGATGTGGCACCGCAAGGTTAATGCTGTCGGCACGGACTGGTCAGGTTAGATGGTTAATTTTGCTCCCCGACAGAAAAATGCCATTCCCTTACTTTTGGTCTCCGGCATGACAGCACTACGGTGTAACCGCTCAATCACAACTACTACTACTGCTACTTTGAGTGGGTAAGGCAGTTATTTTGAATTAAAGCTCTTTCAGTTACTATTTTAAGCTGCCCTTCCTCCCAATTCACAGAATACTCTTTCCTTCATCGAAGTAGTTTGGAGAAAAAAAAACGTGTGAAATGCAACGAAAACAGGAAAAACATACCATAATTACGAAACGAACACTATGATAAACAACACCGCCTAATTCCAATGCAATGTCAGACGAAATAATAAAAAAGAAATGAAAAACAATTGACATCTATGAAAATGCAGCGTAACCGTGCAATCGGAAAGTTTGAAATAAAATCATAAGTTTGCGAAATCTTCAAATTTAATTATCAACTGGTTTACCAACATACTTTTTTTTTTTTTTTTTTTTAGTAATAATGGCTACATGGCTAATGCTGTCGTCATGACAGAGCAGGTCTGGGTTAAATTTTGCCAACGGGTTAAAAAAAAGGAAATGGGGATTCGAATCCCTGTTCTCCTTCACGGGAACCCAGTGTACAAACTAATCGGCCAGCCAACCACTGCTTCTGAACAACGAAAAGAGAACACAACTATGCAAGATGTGTTTCCCGATTCTAACACAACTCAAAACCGCAGACACTTGTTTTAACATAAACAGATATCCCAGATATAAACTTCAAGTATTATTGACACGGCACAATAATAGAAATCGTACGTGTCTAACATGTCGCAATCATTGTTTGCGTAGAGATAGATCACCCCTCCCTTTTTTTCCCTTCCCTTTTCTCAAATCCACCGACTACTCTCTAGCTCATCGAAGGTTGAAGAAGAAAAAAATAGAAATCGTGTCTATGGTTAACGTCGCAATCAGCGATATAGAGATAGATAGTCTAGTTTGCTCAGGTCCGTCTGTATATAAATAGAGAAGGCCGTGAGTTTGCTGTACGGGCGGGTGTTAAAAATGGAGAGTCCCTTGTCTACTGCGAATGCACTGTGAAAGTCGATCGCCATGCGCATTTACTAACGTGGCTATAATGAAACGCCACTAAAAATGGAAATATTAGTTTGGAAGATTTTCCAAACAAATATCGTCACCTATCTCTAACAATGGCAGGTAGAATTTCGAACAATGACAGGTAGAATTTTGGTATCAAAACAAACATATCCTAAAAATTACAGCTAAATCGGTTCAGTAGTTTCCGAATCTATAGCTCATAAACAAACACACAGACATTGATTTTTATTAATATAGATACAGAATTGTTAGTAATATATATATATATATATATATATATATATATATATATATATATTATATATATATATATATATATACATATATATATATATATATATATATATATATATATATATATATATATATATATATATATATATATATATATATATTTCCAATATTTCAGGAATTGACTTCATTGATTACTAATTTTTGTTCCTGTTATTTTTGAAGTATTTGCCGCATTCTCTTATAAATGTCTTTGATAGTAATAATAGGATATTTCTTCTTCTTCTTCTTCTTCTGCCTTTTTATCCCCCAATGGAGCATAGGCCCTCAACCAAATCACGCCAAGTCGTTCTATCCTTCGCCATTACATGGAGCTCTCCCCATGTCCTCCCAATCTTTCTAACCTCATTCTCCAGCTCTCTTCTCCATGTGTTTTTTGGCCTTCCTTTATTCCTATGCCCCTGTGGGTTCCAATGCAAAGACATTCTAGTTATGCTGTTCTCCTGTTTTCTCAGTGTGTGCCCTATCCAACGCCAGCGTCTTTTCCTCACCTCCTGATCCACTGGAGCCTGTTTAGTTCTCTCTCAAAGTTCTACATTAGTTATTCTATCATACCATTTTATTCCCTCTATTCTGCGCAGGCACCAGTTAATGAATGTCTGTAATTTATTAGTAATTGCCTTCGTTGTTCTCCATGTTTCCGCCCCATACAATAGTACTGATTTGACATTAGAATTAAAAATTTTTAGTTTAGTATTTCTTTTAATTTCTTTTGACCTCCACAAATTCCCTAGTGCTATGAAAGCCCCTCTTGCCTTTTGTATTCTTATTCACACACAGAGTGGGGAAATACCTAAGGACACAGATTATTAAAAATGTTAGAGGTTATTTTTTTCAAACCGAATTACATAATTTAGTTTTTGAAAATTGATTTCATTTTTGTGTACTTTATTTATTTATTCAATAACATTAGTCATGTAAGTATGGTAGGGTCCCTTGTCTAAGCATTAAGACTTATAGGACATATAGAACTAGACCTACATTTTTAAGAACAATCAGCACAAGACGGGTGATGTGGTCAGCATCACGCCGGCCGCCTTTTTTTTCCTGGGACTGCACTTGGTACCCACTCAAGGCTGGCTCGACCTGGGAGCCAAGGTCATTATTTAAAAAGTCTGGCTTCGACAGGGAGCGAACCCATGATCTTTCGATTTGTGGTGAACGTCTAGCCGCTCCGCCACGGCGACTCCCATCAGTAAGGTAGTGGGTTTATTATACCATTGTAATATTATTACCCGAGTTGCTAGAAGACAACTTAATTGCATAAAGTGATACGAATCAATGATTATTGATTTGAATTTCTTGATTGTTTGTGTGATTTCTTTTGATATTGGTGTTGATATTAACAGGAAGGATAAAAGGTAGTACAAGAAGAATAAAAGGGCAATTGTTGTGACTGGAAAAATTAAACATCTGATTCAATCACATCTGGGATGTCTCGATGGATTTCTATCGGGAAAGAGCTTGTTCTCTGAGGAGAAGAGTTATACAAATTTGCGGATCAGAAGCAAAAGGAGACAGCAGATGAAGAAAGAGTGCAACGGAGACTGCCATTCATTTAATGGAAAATTAATCTAGGAGAGAAGCGGTCATAAACAAGGTAAGACAAGGCTGAATAGAACAAATACAAGAAGTATACAGGTATAGTGAGACATTTTTGTGAACACGATGACGTAGTTTCATGGATCGCACATTTTTAACTCCAAATGCGCATGAACAGGGTTTCTAAAGAGAATTATGCACTGATCTTTCAAAAACACTTGGCATTTGAGTTACTGACAATCTTGGAATCAATTCTAGAACATAAGAGATTTGTATTTGAATACGTGATAGAACCAATCACAAAGCATTACAACCTACATAAAATGGGTTAAAATAAGCAATTTGTGGAGTTAAAACCTAGAAGCAGTTTATTTGACCAAAGGTCAAAATACTTTTCAGCTACCATCAGAAACGACTACAAATTACTAGTTAACCTACTATTATGAAGTAAATTACTTCAATTAATTCCAACGCCTATGCCACGTTTTTTTTAAAATGTATAAACCAATGAATGTAACCCATATGGAGCAAATTGAAGAAAATTATTACGCTGCCCATCCAGATATTTTCATCTCAACACACAGTGACAGAAGTGAAGGCAGTGCAGCAGCGAACTCCAGGCAGTATCTAGCAAGTTATCCAACCAATGACTAAGTATAGCAAGAAGAAACTAGTCATCATTATTTACAGTTCCGGTAACGAGCAGCAAGTGACCGATTCCATTTGCGAAAAAGACTCAGTTTATGGAAACAGAGTTGAAGTGTTAATTGCCAAGAGGAAAATCAAATTAAATAAATATAACAATGCATTATATGTTTTTCGTGCAACTGTTACGGCCACTCACATTTCCGGTGTATTTTTAAGAAACAGTTTCAAGAAGCACATGTATATTCTATAGAGTGTCAGACGAAGAATCAGATTCATAACAAGTTGAGGGTAATTCTGAAGAAAATTGGGTGGATGATAATAGTTTTGTTTGTGCAGAGTTTCAGGACGAAGGGAATTTGCCTTGTGGACGCAATTTCCCAGTCCAAAATGTTAATATGATGGCACATGACCAAGGTAGTTTTAACTACAAAAAGGCGTGGTACACCGGCGAACTGTTTCCGTCCTCACAGACACTGGTTCGACTATATCAGTCATTCGCCAAACACTGGTGAGAATAAATGAATTGACAGAATGGTTTGTGACTTGCTGCACTTTTAGGGGCACCATTGAAAGATGTAGAATTGCAAATATCTTTATTAGAACTGTGTATCTTGGAAAATACATAAATATGGTAGTTATACCAGCACCTTGTGCAGATCTGATTTTCTTCTTCTGCCTTTTTATCCCCCAATGGAGCATAGGCCCTCAACCAACTCACGCCAAGTCGTTCTATCCTTCGCTATTACATGGAGCTCTCCCCATGTCCTCCCAATCTTTCTAACCTCATTCTCCAGCTCTTTTCTCCAGGTGTTTTTTGGCCTTCCTTTATTCCTATGCCCCTGTGGGTTCCAATGCAAAGACATTCTAGTTATGCTGTTCTCCTGTTTTCTCAGTGTGTGCCCTATCCAACGCCAGCGTCTTTTCCTCACCTCCTGATCCACTGGAGCCTGTTTAGTTCTCTCCCAAAGTTCTACATTAGTTATTCTATCATACCATTTTATTCCCTCTATTCTGCGCAGGCACCAGTTAATGAATGTCTGTAATTTATTAGTAATTGCCTTCGTTGTTCTCCATGTTTCCGCCCCATACAACAGTACTGATTTGACATTAGAATTAAAAATTTTTAGTTTAGTATTTCTTTTAATTTCTTTTGACCTCCACAAATTCCCTAGTGCTATGAAAGCCCCTCTTGCCTTTTGTATTCTTATTTTAATATCTCTATCAGTTCCTCCATCTTTATCTACATTACTGCCCAAATAGGTGTACGACTCCACGTCTTGGAGTGGGGTGCCATTAAGAGAAACCACACTACTATTTGCCTGATTTATTCTCATTATCTTTGTCTTTCCTTTATGGATTTTCAGACCAAGCTGCTGTGATCTCGCATTAAGTATATTTAATTTATCTTGTATCTGATTCCGTGAATGGGACAGAAGGGCAATATCATCAGCGAAGTCCAGATCATCAAGCTGTTTTGTAGGGGTCCACTGAATTCCATTCTTGGTGTTAGCAGTTACTGTTTTCATAGTCCAGTCTATAGCCAGTAAAAATAGGAGAGGCGACAAAAGACATCCCTGTCGCACACCTGTTTTTATTTCAAATGCATCTGTTAGCTTTCCCTCATGAAGAACTCGACATTTCATGTCTTTATATGTTGCCTTTACTAAGTTGATAATTTTCTGTGGGATTCCATAGTGCCCCATCAATTTCCAGAGAGATTCCCTATCAATGCTGTCAAATGCTTTTTCATAGTCTATAAATCCAATGTAAAGTGGTGAGTTCAGTTCAATGCTTTGCTCTATTATAATACGTAATGTGGCTATCTGATCAGTACAGGATCTGTTGGACCGAAAACCCGCCTGCTCATCTCTTAGCATTTTATCAATAGCATCTTTTAATCTTTCCAAAATAATTCTACTTAATATTTTTCCAGGAACTGACAGCAACATAATTCCTCTATAGTTTTCACACTCCTGTAGATCACCTTTTTTGGGCAGTTTCACAAGATATCCTTCTCTCCAGTCTGCTGGTATTTCTTCGGTCTCCCAGACTTTACTGAATAATCTATGTAGCAATTCTGTTGATGTGTTTATGTTGGTCCTGATGGCTTCAGCTGGGATACCATCTGGGCCTGACGCCTTTCCATCCTTAAGAAGATTTATAGCTTTTCTAATTTCCTCTTTGGTTGGTATCTCACAGTTGATATTCAGTTCCATTTCTAAAGGCTGGATATCTGGGGGAACCTCTGGGCCTGGTCTATTTAGAAGCATTTCAAAATATTCAACCCATCTGTCCATTTGATCTTTAGTGTTAGTAAGTACCTTTCCTTGACTATTTTTGATTGATCCAGTTGGCTGACTATATTTACCTACTAATTTTCTTGTGTTGCTGTAAAGTTCTCTGAGGTTTCCTTTTGCTGCTGCTGTCTCCGCTTCTTGTGCTAGATCGTTTAGATATTTCACTTTATCTGCCCTTATATGCCTCCTAACTTCCTTGTTGGCTTCTGTGTAATTCTCCTGAGCTCTAGCTTTAGCAGCTCTAGTTTTGCTATTGTTTAATTCTGCCTTTTTACTTTTCCTGTCTTCAATCAATTTAATGGTTTCTGGTGTTATCCATGCTTTATGTTTCCTTTCTTTCTTGCCAAGAACTTCTACGCAAGATTCATTCCAGATTCCTTTGATCTGATCCCAGCAGACTTCTGTGTTGACATCTTCAGCTAACTGCTGCAACACCTGGTACTTATTAGAGACCGTAACTGAGAACTGTTCCTTAATTTCTTTATCTCTGAGAAAGCCTACATTATATTGGTTTCTATGATTATAAGATGTTATATATCTTTTTAGTTTCAACTTGATTTTACTTATCACCAGGAAATGGTCAGTAAATACATCGGCACCTCTGAAAGCCCTAACATCGTAAAGGGATGATCTAAACTTTTTGTTAATACATATGTGGTCAATTTGATTAGTTGTCTTATGGTCTGGTGATTCCCATGTTGCCTTATGTATTCTTTTATGGGGAAAAATACTTCCACCAATAACATACTGGTTACCTGCACAAAAATTTGTGAACAATTCTCCATTTTCATTCATTTCTCCTAGACCATGTCTCCCCATAATTTCTTCATAACCTGTGTTGTCTGATCCTATCTTAGCATTCAAGTCACCCATCAAAATTTTTAAGTTGCCCTTTCTTTCATTATTTATAATATTCTGAAGCTGCATGTAAAATTCTTCCTTAACAGATGCATCTTTATCATTCGTTGGTGCATAACACTGTATTACCGACATGTTCACCTTCTGTTTTACTGTTCTTAAAGATGCTCTTATTATTCTGGGACTCACAGCTTCCCATTCTATTAGTGCTCTGTCTGCTTCTTTTGATAGCATCAGGGCCACTCCTTCACTGTGCGGCGAATTTTCCTCTGTGTGTCCTGAGAACAAAATAGTTTCTCCTGAATTGAGAGTACTTTTCCCTGTCCCAGTCCATCTAGTTTCACATAACCCCAAAATACTAATTCTATAATGTTTCATTTCCTTTGCTACTTCCATTGTTCTCCCTATATCATAGAGAGTTCTAACATTCCAGGTGCCAATTCTGGAGGTTTTCCTAGCTGAGAGGAGGTAAGTCAACGATCCGGACTCCTTACGGCTTTCTCCACACCGTGTCATACTTCTTCTATTTGAAGAGCCTCCCCTCATCTTGGTTGGCTGGAGTTTATTTGCTTCTCTTTTTGACTTATCCATGGTTGGTTGGTTTTTGTGGCTATGGTTTTTACAGGATGAGGTAGCCAACCTCACGCCCAACCCTACCCTCAGTCGCCTTTTACGACATGCCTGGTAGGGTGCAGTGTCACTATTCTTTGCTTCCCGTGAGGGCCCCGGTGACACACGGGCGAGATCTGATTTTTAGGCAACATGAATGATTTGGAAAATGTATCAGACGAAGATATCAACAGATGAGAACTAGAAAACATTCCAGTCGGTAGTGAAGATAAAAGTGTGGAAGACATCACTCCGAATCCCATATCCACTGTGGACATAGTAAGAGGAGAGGAATATATGGGTGAAAGCAAGGAAGTAATTGGGATGAGTGATAACAGAAACGCTGAGAATGTCCAGAACATAGGTGCGTGTGATAGTATGGAAGCTATACATTAGGCATCAGCCGTGACCCGAAGCATGATTGTAGTTAAAGAAATAGATAGACAAAAAAAAAATTCTTCAGAGGAGCATATCAGTGTGACGATACGCTCAGTGACTTCAGAATGTCTTTCCTCAACATATTTTTTTTCCGATGTATTTTAAAGTAAACAGAAATAATATGGTTTTAGATACATCCTTAATCTAAGTAAGGCGACCTGAACAAACATTTAATTTTTCTGGACTGTGGGTAATATCAAACACTAAGACTCTTTCCAAGATGTTAAGTGTTAACGTACAGAGATAAGACTGGCCAAGCTTAGACTTACTGTCTGCAGATTTACACACCATCTGTTGGTGTCAGATATTTATCTCCTAGCCAGACCATTAGGCGCAGATAACTCCGGCTAATTGTGTTTAATTCCCCCTGAGGTTACCTAACTCGAGGGCAGGTCCGACGGTCACTATTGACATAGTGAGCCGAGAGTTGCTAGCAAACAACTTGACAGGTGAAGTAGAAAGGAGGTGTGACTTGTCCTTTTTGCTCTGGTTAGATGAATTGACCAGGAGATCCTAGCGTGGGAATTTAAACAAGTGTTGTACAGCCCTGACTGATAGCGAATAAACTTACCCACAGGGGAGGAGCTGTGACATCCTAGAATGATAATGATTTTAGGCGTAATGTAGGCGGAGCTTATGAGAAGTTATAAAGGGGTGAACTCTTGGTCTGGTAAATGAGACTCTGTCCAGCACATGCTATCTGTTGGGCTTTACCTAAGCTTGAGACAGAACTTTTTGGCATTGTGGTTTCATTTTCCAGGTAAGAACGAAATTAGTTTCAAAATCTTTATTTTATTTATGATAGAGATCTAACTGTCTTTTTACTCAAGTGTGTGTCTTCATCACTTTGTAGTACTCCTAGGCGGACATTTCTTCATTCTCTTAGGGCACTGTCACATTGCTTTATATCCTTTTTGATAGTGTCATAAATGTTTTCGTGCACATGTGTTTCAATGTTGTAAAACTTAAATGTTGATGTTACCATTGAAATTTAATGAATTATCATGTTTTTGAAATCACAAACGTGAAGATAACTCTGGCAATCTTGTCATGTGTGGTTAATGTTAATCTGTATTACATACAGCTAACACACTGAAATGTGTTTAACTCCCGGAAGGCTAATGCGGAGATTAATCCCGGAGAGTAAATCCTTGAGATTTCTTATTTGATTCAACCCAGAAATATTGTTAGCATGCTGGGCGCGTCCATTGTTCCAAGCATGGATTCCAGAACTTATTCTGTCTGACTGATTGTCATTTGAGTCTGTACGAGAGATGGCATCTGACGTAGAAGACTTGGCTATCATTACATGACTTGTGTAGAGGAAGGCAGTAAATGTAACGGGTGGAATGTGAGACATAAGCCCTTCCAAATTGGACAGGAGTGAATGTGAAAATGATGGAGAGATGAAATGTTTTATTTAAATAAACATGCTTGATGTTATTATAATATACATGCTTAGTGTACACCTAAAGCAGATACTACAGATATGCGCTTGTTTCTTTATCACAGTTCCCACATTGGGCAGGGACTAGTAGGCATCCATTCTTTGCCGACAGTCTCAGTGTAACGACCTGCTTGAAAGCAGTGAGGACGACAAACTGGAAAAGATAGGCAGGGTCTCAAGACGAGAACTGTCAAAAGGTTGTTCTTCTTCTGCCTTTCTATCCCCCAATGGAGCAAAGGCCCTCAACCAACTCACGCCAAGTCGTTCTATCCTTCGCCATTGCATGGAGCTCTCCCCATGTCCTCCCAATCTTTCTAACCTCGTTCTCCAGCTCTTTACTCCATGTGTTTTTTGGCCTTCCTTTATTCCTATGCCCCTGTAGGTTCCAATGCAAAGACATTCTAGTTATGCTGTTCTCCTGTTTTCTCAGTGTGTGCCCTATCCAACGCCAGCGTCTTTTCCTCACTTCCTAATCCACTGGAGCCTGTTTAGTTCTCTCCCAAAGTTCTACATTAGTTATTCTATCATACCATTTTATTCCCTCTATTCTGCGCAGGCACCATGAATGTCTGTAATTTATTAGTAATTGCCTTGGTTGTTCTCCATGTTTCCGCCCCATACAATAGTACTGATTTGACATTAGAATTAAAAATTTTTAGTTTAGTATTTCTTTTAATTTCTTTTGACCTCCACAAATTCCCTAGTGCTATAAAAGCCCCTCTTGCCTTTTGTATTCTTTTTTTAATATCTCTATCAGTTCCTCCATCTTTATCTACATTACTGCCTACTTGGAGTGGGGTGCCATTAAGAGAAACCACATTATTATTTGCCTGATTTATTCTCATTATCTTTGTCTTTCCTTCATGGATTTTCAGACCAAGCTGTTTTGATCTCGCATTAAGTATATTTAATTTATCTTGCATCTGATTCCGTGAATGGGACAGAAGAGCAATATCATCAGCGAAGTCCAGATCATCAAGCTCTTTTGTAGGGGTCCACTGAATTCCATTCTTGGTGTTAGCAGTTACTGTTTTCATAGTCCAGTCTATAGCCAGTAAAAATAAGAGAGGCGCTTTGACTTATCCATGGTTGGTTGGTTTTTGTGGCTATGGTTTTACAGGATGAGGTAGCCAACCTCAAGCCCAACCCTACCCTTAGTCGCCTCTTACGACATGCCTGGTAGGGTGCAGTGTCACTATTCTTTGCTTCCCGTGAGGGCCCCGGTGACACACGGGCGTTACTTTCCAATATATCATTTCATTACAACAGCATCTCAACTCTACTAGCCTAAACAAGTTCATTTTAATTTCGATTTATTCAAATAAATCATGGTGGATGTTGTTACAAAATAGTTGAGTAAATTGTGTACTTATGTTCAAGTGTCTTTGTGCATATTAGTTTACTTCAGCTAAACAAATATTTAAATCACTAGATGGGGGCTTTTAAGTAATGCCAGGAGAGGAGAACAGTCGAAGGGATTAACTGTGTTTCTGGATTATATCACAGTGGGTTTATCCTGATATCTATCTATCCCTTCTCCTTCTCCTGTGGATACAAGTACAGCAACTTTCATTTCATGGAACGAGCCACACGCTGTTTTCTTGGCTATCCAGGACTGTCTAGGATCAACATAGCTTAGATATTAGTCCAGTTTCTCACGGGGGTGGGCATTGTTAAGGTTCAAACCCACACCCTCACTATATCAGTGTATTTACCCACGTGGGCGCGGGACAATCAGTACAATTCTGGGAGAATTAGAAACTAAGATTAAATTCAGAGAAGAACGACACATCGCTACAGAAATGTTTCAAACTATTGAAACCACAACCGCAATTAGGGAAAGGGCATTAAGAAATTTCTTTTGTACAGAAACATATCATTATGGAAGTACCAAAAAGTTCCAAGGGTAGTCAGATTGTGTTACCAAGTAGATACAGAGAATAAGCTATAGCATTATCACATGATTCTTTTTTTGCAGGTCACATTAAAATTACAAAATTACGTGCATATTATTATCGACTTTTTTCTGGCCAGGTTTCATCAAACGTGTCAAAGACTATTTTAAATCCTGTGACATCTGTTCCAGGACACACAAAGAAATCGGGTAAACCCAAAACCCCAGGTCAACAAGGTCTTACAGCAGATATACCTTTTAAACAGGTAGTTGTAGACATAGCTGGTCCATTACCAGTCACATCGTCAAGAGGCAATCGGTTTATTTCGACGTTAACTGATGTTGCTACAAAATGGCCTAATTCGATTCCACTTGAATTTGTAACCTCTGAACACTTACTAGAAGCTTTATTGTTAATTTTCTCTAGGTTAGGTTTTCCAGATATCATAGTGTCAGACAGAGGCGCACAGTTTACGTCAGCAATAACACGTGCCATACAAACTTACTGGCGTTTAGACAGCAGTTTACAACACCATATCACCAGGCGAATGGTTTAGTTGAAAACTTTAAAAAGTCAGTCAAGAGTATGTTATCGAGAATAACATACAATAATCCATAGACATGTGATGCTCTTTTACCTGCAGTATTATTTGCTTACTGTGAAATATTGCACAGTTACACAGGGGTGTCACCATTCCAGCTGATATACGGAGCCAACCCTAGAAGGCCTTTAGAAGTGTTCAAGAACGTCATTATAGGTAAAGATGAAAACGATCCGAAGGTACATGATTTTAGGCTGTCAAACATTTAAGACACAACTTCATGAAACCGTGCGGAGAGGCAAACAGAGCTATCACACAAGCAACAGAGAAGCAAAGAATCTATGCTAATAGGTAAAGTAAGCTAAATGAGCTGAAAACAGAAGACGCGGTATTGGTGTTGCTACCTAAAAAGTCACATACACATTGTGTTGAATGGCAAGGGTCATATAAGGTGTTGAGAAGAATATCCAATGTCGATTATGAAATTTATTATAAAAACAAGTTTAAAATCCATAATGTCAACAATATTTGAGAAGAGGTGATATAAATGATAAAACTACTGAAAATGTAAATACGCGTAATTTTATGAAATGAAACTGGTAGATGCGGTGAATGAGGAAATTCCTACACCCACTATATCATATGAGCTCTAAAGGTCAGTGAAGATCAAACCCGGAGAGGCAAATTTAGTTCACTATGATATGCAGCTGAATTAAGCTGTCCCAATAAAAGCCATGAATTATGCAGTACCAGTGCATTATATGGATGAAGTGGTAGACGAGTTAATCAGCGCCAGAAAGATGGTCTCATCACAGATTCTACTTCAGAATATATTTCACCCATGGTAATTGTTGAAAAAAAAGATAGTATTTTGAGAAATTATGTTGATTTTAGGAAATTAAATAAAACTAATTAGTTAGAATCAGAGCCTATTCCATCATCAGATGACAGTATTCAACAGTTGTATGATTCTAAATTTTTTACTAAACCTGATTTTTGTAAGGGATATTGGCAGATTCTTCTTACCCAGAATGCCATAATCTATACAAGTTTCCAAACACCCATTGGGTTAAAACAGTGGTCAAGATTAACTTGTTGGCTCTTGAATGCTTCAATAATCTTCACAAAAATGATAAGGAGGTTGTTAGTGGGCATTGAACATATAACAGCATATATTGATGATATTTGCATCCATACAAAATGGTTACCAGAACATTCTTAAAACTTTACAGTGTTCGAATTTTCAGAAAGCAAATTTGACAGTGAATCCACACAAATCTGAGTTTTGTTTGATCAAAGTACAGTTTTTGGGCCACATTTTGTTTCAGGAAGTATTCAAACAGACCAAAACATTGTTTCGACGATTTTGGAGATTAAGAAACCAAGAACAAAAAAAACAAAAACAAAAATCTAGCGAAGTTGGTTAAACCTGACGTTCGCGGCGGCCGGGTGACGAACTCCTTGTGGTCCGGGTTCACTCCCGGGAGTAGGCAGAAAAGCCACATTTCTCCCAGATTAACGGTACCTATAATGGAATCAAGGCCGAAGGGTTGCGATATCCATAGTACCGAGCCAAAGGGTTTACAACTCATGGATTCTGGATACGTAAAAACAAACACACACAAAAAAAAAAAGGTTAATAAATTATTATGGGACATTCATTCCAAATTTTGCATCTTTAACTTTACCATAGTCTGAATTTCTGAAGAAAGAACAGTTTAAGAAAAAAGGATTGGGAAGAAAGCCATGATATAATTTTAAAGACAATTTAATCTTTGTTCTCAGTACCACCTATTTAAAGAAAACCTGATTTAAGCAAACAATTCTACTTGCAAACTGACGCCAGTGGACACACTAGAGAACCAATGTTAGCACATAAATATTCCCAAATTCTTCTTCCGGAATTAATTGTTTCTCTCCAAAAGCTAACCTCCAAACAACAAAGGTGTAGTACGTTTGAAAAAGAGGCTCCAGAATTAGTTGTAAGCTAAAAAAAAAAATTCTAGAAATATTTGTTGGAGCAAGAGTTCACAATAATAACAGACACCTTAGGGCTCACAAAATTATTGGCAATAAAGGCTACAAACAATTCCAGAGTTAACAAATAGGCATTGTTGAAAACAGTTCAAATTCAGAATTGAACATATGAAAGGCATAGACAACCATTTGTTAGACGTCATGTCAAGATTTTAAACTGAGGAAAAAAATAACATTAAGTAATTTGACTGTACAATAAAATGTTATTTGAAAACTGCAATGTTACTTCCAAGTGACATAAAAGAACTATGTTTGAAGTACACAAGTATATGTTGTAATGATTGTTAATTGATACGTGCAAAAG
>CAJHNH020005884.1:0-16851 GCA_905116865.2 Candidula unifasciata | reverse complement strand
TTTTGTCGTCTCACTGATACCTGGTTATAGCCCAGTGTCGTGGTTTTGTCCGTCTCACTGATACCTGGTTGTAGCCCAGTGTCGTGGTTTTGTCGTCTCACTGATACCTGGTTGTAGCCCAGTGTCGTGGTTTTGTCGTCTCACTGATACCTGGTTGTAGCACCAGTGTCGTGGTTTTGTCGTCTCACTGATACCTGGTTGTAGCCCCGTGGTTTGTGTCGTCTCAGTGTCGTGTCGTTTTGTCGTCTCACTGATACCTGGTTGTAGGCCCAGTGTCGTGGTTTTGTCGTCTCACTGATACCTGGTTGTAGCCCAGTGTCTTGGTTTTGTTCGTCTCACTGATACTCCATGGTTGTAGCCCAGTGTCGTGGTTTTGTTCGTCTCACTGATACCTGGTTGTAGCCCCAGTGTCGTGGTTTTGTCGTCTTACTGATACCTGGTTGTAGCCCAGTGTCGTGGTTTTGTCGTCTCACTGATACCTGGTTGTAGCCAGTGTCGTGGTTTTGTCGTCTCACTGATAACCTGGTTGTAGCCCAGTGTCGTGGTTTTGTCGTCTCACTGATACCTGGGTTGTAGCCCAGTGTCGTGGTTTTGTCGTTCTCAATGATACCTGGTTGTAGCCCAGTGTCTTGGTTTTGTCGCTCTCACTGATACCTGGTTGTAGCCCAGTTGTCGTGGTTTTTGTCGTCTCACTGATACTTGGTTGTAGCCCAGTGTCGTGGTTTTGTCGTCTCACTGATACCTGGTTGTAGCCCAGTGTCGTGGTTTTGTCGTCTCACTGATACGCTGGTTGTAGCCCCAGTGTCGTGGTTTTGTCATCTCAACTGATACCTGGTTGTAAGCCCAGTGTCGTGGTTTTGTCGTCTCACTGATACCTGGTTGTAGCCCAGTGTCGTGGTTTTGTCTGTCTCACTGATACCAGGTTTGTAGCCCAGTGTCGTGGTTTTGTCGTCTCACGATACCAGGTTGTAGCCCAGTGTCGTGGTTTTGTCGTCTCACTGATACCAGGTTGTAGCCCAGTGTCGTGGTTTTGTCGTCTCACTGATACCAGGTTGTAGCCCAGTGTCGTGGTTTTGTCGTCTCACTGATACCAGGTTGTAGCCCAGTGTCGTGGTTTTCTGTATTTGTCTTGTGCTTCTCGTGTGCCTTGGGTGATGTATTTGTTCATCATTTTTGCAGGCTTCAGCGACACTATTCATCAATCTCTTTCTTGGTCTTCCTTTCGCCTTTCTCTCAGATGTTCTACTGTAAAAAGTCTCATATGCACCCTGGTCAGGCTGCATTCTCACTAGATGGCGGAACCATTTCATTCATTGTCTGTCAATATATTCCAGACATGGTCTTATTCCAATTTGTTTCTGTAATGCTGGTATTCGTAACACTGTCTCGTCTAATGTTGTTAGTCCCTTTGAGGAGACAGCGTATTTCACATGTATTTATTTTCTGTTCTAGTGCCCTATTCGATGTCCATGGTAGGCACACATACAAAAAGGTAGGAATACAGATGCTATGAAGGCTATTAATCATTTTCTGTTTTGCTGGAAGGGAGACATTTGTCTGTCTAAGCAGTGGGGCTAACTGGCAGGTAACAGCATTTGCCTTCTATACTCTGGCTTCTGTCTCTCTATCGAGTCTGTCATCCTCCCTTAACATGCTTCCTAGATATTTGAATTCTCGTACCTGTTTAATTGTAGTACCGTTAACATGAACGTTTATGATATTATGTTTCCTGTCTATCCTCATTACCTCAGGTATCGCGGTGTTTATTCTCATGTCATGCTTTGTGGAGGTTTGAAGTCAGGAGTTAATAAGGTCTTGTCAATTCTGTTCTTGGTAGTGTTTTAGACATTGATCGTTTGCACAAAAATGTTCATTGATTTCTTCAGTGTCTGTATTTGCTTCCTGTTTTATTCTATCAATGAAAGTAATGAAAAGCAATGGTGAGAGGACAGATCCCTGTGTGACACCTGATGAGCTGGGAAACCAGTCTGTCATTCCTTCTCTTGTTCTTACTGTGCACTGACTGTCTTAATAAAGAGCTATGATGTTTCCCAACAGTTGATCTTGAGTACCATAATCTTCTGGAATTTTTCAAAGTTTGCATCTACTGACTCGATCAAATGACTTCTCTTGATCTATGAATATAAAGTGTTGACTTTTATCATAATCAATAGACTGCTCGCATACCTGCCTTAAACAAAATATTGCATCAAAATATTACAGCTCCCTACCTTTCTGAAATCGAACTGTCTTTTACTAACTGGGCTCTAGTTCAGGTCGAGTTATAAATTTCAATATGTTTGTAAACATCTTTCCAGTATTGCTCAAGATGGAAATGCCCCTGTATGTTTCAGTCTCGTTTGTCCCCATTTTTCCAAATAGGGACAATGATTGCTCTCTGCCAGTCACTTGGAACCTTCCGTGCCTTGCATGCCTTTCATGCCATGTTAGAGATTCTGGTTAACCAAGCTGTTGCTGTTGTCTTACATGCAAGGGACATCTCTATTTTAATACTATCTATGTCCACCGCCTTGTTCTTTTTACTTTGTTTAGAGAATTTTCAATTTCAAATTCCAGTATCTTCGGTTCATAGACAGTAGCATTGCTATGCCTAAATCCAGCACTGGGCACAACAACCGTTTAACTATTTCTGACGTCTCACTATGGGAAGCGATTGTTCGTGATTTGAAAGCCCCACGAAGGCTGTAGTCGGGGGCCCTAATTTAACCTAACGGTTGAACGGGGTTTCAGGGACCTCTTCTCGGGTGATCCTCACCCGCTTGGTGACACTTTGTGGCACCGTGTGTTTATCGCTTGGTGGATGCATTGGTAGGTTTGAATCTCACTCACTAACAACCTATTACACAGACACAAATAAACAGAATGTAAGACTGGTGTATCAGCCACATGTGCAACATGGCCTCACACAGCACAACATGTACTCCAAGACTGCACCGAACATAACACATAGATAAGGCAAGACAAGCCCTTTCCCTAAAATAAAGAACAACAGTAGAAAGTCAACTCTACTGTCCACTGAATGAACTAGAAACTGCAATAATTGTCTAAGCAGACATGTTAGCTGACACAGACAACTTATTTCAGGTCAACGAAAGAAGAAGAAGGTTTTGTTCACACATATTTTATTATTCAAATATCTTGTTAAATTGATGCCTTTCAGCTCATTGTGATCATTATCGTCCTTCTTTTTATTCTTCTACGTTGTATCCCCCAAAGGAGCATAGGCCCTCAAACAGCTCAGGCCAGATAGTTCTTTCCTTTGCTATTCCATGCAGATCTTTACATGTCCGCCACCACCCCTTCCCCAACTTGTGAACGTTACCGTCTAGTACCCATCTCCATGTGTTTTTGGTCTGTCTTTATATCTATGTCCATGTGGGCTCCAAGGTAAAGCTCTTCTAGATTACTATTTTAAGAATTTAAGCAAGCCTAATGCCCCAGCCCCCCTACCTCCTCCAACTTTCCCCCTAACCTCTAGAAATTATAAGGCGCTGGAGTTAAGCCACCCACCTCATCCCCCCTTTCTGAGTTGAGTGCATGGCGTGACACTGTGAGTTACGTGTGTTTTACGTTGGCACAGGAGCAGAGCAACTATGGGGTGACCCGTTTGCTATGAAGCTGAAACTAGGATTACCAGATTACCAGATTACCACCCACCACCCCCCCCCCTTTTTTTCCCGAAAAGAAATTTAAAAAACCATTGTTTTCTTTGTATCGTTGGCCCGAGTATTACATTAGGAACATCTGCTTATATTAACATAGAATAGAAAATAAAAGACAATAATCTGCAATTCTGATTGATAACAAAAACAATTAGACTAACGAATGTTGCCATATTCTTATGTAATGATATATCTCTATTCTATAATTATATATTATCTTCACCTCCTTCTTGTTACATGGCATTGTTGCCTCTGGGTGATCGGATAAGTGCTGACAAAACAATTTACATAACTGGTTGTAAAGCTAACTGCAACAATTGACATAAATGCCATACGTTGCCAATTCTCTGTGTTTCAGAAATTTGCTACATGTCATTGCCGGCAATTATTCATAATTGTCTGTGCCAGGGAAAGCGGTTTTTACCCCATGCTTAATTGTCGTTCGTGGACCCCCAAGTTTCTGTAACACAGAACCGGCCATTACTGCAAACGTAAATATATGTGTGTGTTTGGTTTGAAATCCACTCTGGAAACTTCGTCCGTGAATGTTATGCTTTCAAAATCAAAGGTTCTCGTACCGCTGGTTATCATCATCATCATTTTCCACTTTTACCGTTAAGCGACGCGGGGAGGAGCCGTTCTGTGATCCATTGCTTGATGGGTAGCAATGACTAGTCTCATTCCGTGTCGTTGTAGAAGCTTTTTAATGTCCTCAGTCAATGTACTCCTAGGACGACCTCTTCTTGCTTTCACATCAGATCTGTTCGTGTGAAGAGCCTGTGTTGGTAATTGTTATAGCTGCATCATTTATGACCAAATCATTTGATATTCTGCTTCTCAATGAATTTCATACACTGTGTTATTCTCATAGTCTGTCGGACAGTATCAATTCTAAAGTTGTTTCTGAGGTCACCTTTTTTCGGGCCGGCTGTAATTTGTGAATATTTGCGTGTATAAACTTATATATATATATATATATATATATATATATATATATATATATATATATATAGATGCGTGTGTGTAAATATGTGCATATATATGTGTGTATATATGTGTGTGTGTATGTGTGCATATACATATATGTTTGTGTGTGTGTGCATGTGGTAATTTAAGTGTTGTTTGTGTTGCGGTGCATGGCTTCTTGTACACGTGCATGTACGTATATCTGAATCCTTACATCCGTCTGGTCCCGTGTATATATACTTGGGGGTCTTAAACCCCTTGAGACCCCCCCCCCCCAACCACACACACACACACACACACAAAACATACACATACACAAATAGTAGGTGGTCTAAGCGGACCCGTTACCCACGTATCAAATTTTTCCTTTTTTAAGTACTGTTTTTTTTTTTTTTTTACATTGTCTCGCCATACAGCGCACTACATACATACATATACACGCATAAAGACACACACATGAATAAAAACGCTTAAACAACGCTCAGGCCCCTGTGAGCTCCCCCCCCCCCCCCACACTTTCTCTAGAAACTGTGGAAGGGGGTGGGGGCGTCCCCTTTCACCGCCCCACATTTTCAATTGGCAATCACTGGCAAATATGGCAGCTGAAGAGTTGGGGTTCAAAGGAAGAAAAAAAAAGTACAGTAGTGCTTCGGTATACGTACTGAAACTGTTTCTGATTCTCAGACATATAGCAGACAAGACGTTTACCAGACAGGACGTATACCAGACAGGACGTATACCAGACAGGACGTATACCAGACAAGACGTATACCAGAAAGGACGTATACTAGACAGGGCGTATACCAGACAGGACGTATACCAGACAGGACGTATATCAGACAAGACGTATACCAGACAGGACATATACCAGACAGGACGTATACCAGACAGGACATATACCAGACAGGACGTATACCAGACTGGACGTATACTAAACAGGACGTATACCAAACAGTACGTATGCCAAACAGGACGTATACCAAACAGGAGGTACGCAAAACATGAGGTAAACAAGCGATCCCCCCCCCCAACCCACCCCCATAGGAAGTAAAGGGAGAATGATTAATCCGTTCACATGGGGGGGGGGGGGGGACTTCTTGTTAATGGCTTATTATACATTTATAGGGGTGTACAAAAACATGTGTATACTGCCTAACACTTCTTCTTCTTCTGCCTTTGTATCCCCTAATGCCTAACCCTACAATACATAAATACAAAAGCCGTTAGATGACAAATGAAAATATAACGTCACTTTGTCTATTAGGATGGTACTGAGAAGGGAGGAGGGGAAGGTGTTATTTGGAACGACAGTGCCCTTTCATTACTAGTTTAGGATGTGAAATTCTGGTGGGTTGTTTTCTCTCTAAATTTCTTTGCCTCTTTTCGCTATTTTGACTTTTATAAAGGATTTACTTATCTGCTTCATTTATGTAATTGTTATTGTAGTATGCATCTAACGAGATACAGCGAAATATGCCAGACAATAAATTGTGCAATATATTGTTTGTGTCTTTGTTGATATTTTTACTTGGTTAAGGCTTATCAAATAGACTATTTGAAAAAATATGTCCAAAGAACTTCAATTATACCTTCTCCTAGGGATGTTTTGGAATTGTGACGGCTTGTGTGTGCTTAATGGGGGTTACGCTTCTCTGCAAATTCATTAATATCTAGCCGTGGCTTACTCTCTAGAGAGAGAGATAAACAAAGACAGCGGGTGGTGTCGTGACTAATTTTGACCCGATATAAGTTTTAGATCTAATGAGAATAAATCCGCTGCGTAAACAGAACATAAGCGCGGCTTTCAATACGAGGAATTAACGGCACACCTGTTGCCTGTATGACAGATTAGATGAAACGACAAACAAACCGTTGCTGTCTTTCGCACCATTTACGTACGCCTGACACTACCATCCAGGAAACCACTAGGATTTAACACAAGCAAAAGTTCCACAGTTGCAGTGACTGTTAAAAACCAGCGGTCTCCAACCTTTTTCAGGTGGCACCCCTTTAGAATATAGAAAGACCCCCCTCCCCCTTTCCCCCAAGACCTAACAAAATGTGACGAACAAGATGACAAATGTGTCCTTAATCTATAATTAAACGCACGTGCTATTATATTAATAATTCGATTTTAAACGAGAACTGTACAGAGAGCTTATGAAATTAAAACGTGAATGGCTTTTTTTTTTTTTTGTTGAAAATATGTTACTGATAATTAAACTTAAAAAAAAATATATATTAATATAACGGATTATTACACATACTTACACACTTCTCTTTAAAAATAACTAACCCCCACCCCGGTCACCCACGGAACTCCCTCAATACGCCTGGGGGTGGGTTTGACTGGGGACCATTATTTGAACAGAGGAGTCACAATCACCAGATTGCACAATTTATTGCCTAGCATGGCTTGCTGGATCTGCTCAGTTGCACACTATGTTAGTCATTTAATACAATGAATGAATCGGTATGTATCCGTCTACGTGAACTACAGAATCAAATACACTGACAATTAACTATCTGCTTTACCAACTTCAAGTCAGGTTAACGACAAATGCTTTTTGTAAGCACAAATCAATCGATCGCTTTGTCCCATTCAGACTGTTGCCTAAGTGTTCATAATACCATCTTGGGGAAAAAAAACACATTATAAGTCAGGATGGCAGAGCAACAAGGCAGATCCCCGGTATCCCGTAGAACCTGCATGGTTTGGTTTGGTTTATACAACGGATCTACATCATGGCACAAGGGTAGTAACCCATCAGTGCTCCGTTCTACTTCTAACTCAAGCCAGAGTCTGAAAATTCTCAGCTCAGTGCACGAACTCCTAAGCACCGGCGAGGATCCTGAAATACTTTGGGTAGATTTTGAACTCCAAATTGTACCTGGGCAGCTCCGTTAGGCTACTTTTTTTTTCCAACTGCTAAGGGATTTTTTTACCTGCGCAACAATACACAAGAGCGTCATCAACGAATAACATTCACAAACCATTTGATTTTTTTTTTTTTTTCACGGAACGGATTAACTATTCTCTCTGTATTTCTTATGGGAAAATTCTTTGGCATACGTCCTGTTTGGTATACGTCCTGTCTTGTAAACGTCCTGTGTTAAATACGTCATGCTAGGTATACATTCTGTTTGGTAGACGTCCTGTTGGTATGCGTATATGTGTAATGATCCCAACGGATTACGGTGTCAATGTGCCCACTTAAATATCGTCCCTTAACTAACAGATGCTAACACGATGTAGCAAAGACTACCCGTAGAAAAATACAGACTTAACAATCAGATGAAAAATTCAAATCCTGACTTATCCACTGGTACCATCGTACGTATGAACTGTCTTAATTTGTCTCCCCAGTAGCGCTGGCACAGCTGGGGAATTCTGGAAGCCCGGAGATTACGGTTTTATTTATGTCTTTGTGGTGATAACCAGGTTTCTCTGGCACGGAAAGCTACTTTGGCCGCCAGATTAACCGTCGGTGTTCTTCGATAGCAGCTATGTGGGGAGGCGGGGGCAGGTGTTTGCATCCTTGGATGTGTTACAGGGGAAGAGGTGGGAGCGCATCTTTGGATGTACTGTTTAACGTATGTGGCAATTATATATGCTGCATTGATTCTGGTGGACTGGGTGAGGGGGGATAAAAGGGCTGAATGTAATGGAGCTGTTATAAAGGAATTAACTTAACACACACTATGATCAGGATTCTCAAAGAGTCGGAGATAAACACATACAGACACAATTAAACGTTTCGGTCGAAGTCTTTATCGAGGGGTAGCACAACAAGAGTAAAAGAAATCCTAGACGTCTGCTGTAACCTTTCATGATGTGCTTTGTTTTATATTAATTTTATTATCGCTATCACTATTTTCGGTTCCTTATTTAAGATTTCTTTCGCAGCATCTAATCCCGTACGTCTTTTTTAATATTCTGTTTTAGTTACTCAGGCGTTTTCCCTGAGTTGGGGCTGATTTTTAGAATTTCTATTTTTTGTTCGTGTCCTATTCGTCGATGAAGGTTTCGACCGAAACTTCTGATTGTTTTTTACGTACACCCCAACCTCAAACACATCCTCGATCTCCATATTTATAGACTGCTGTAGTGAATTCTGTTGACGTATCATTTTAGTGTGATAATAACAGCTCAGTTGTTTCTTAATGTTTTATTCTTCTTCTTCTGCTTCTTCTTCTTCTTCTTCTTCTTCTTCTTCTTCTTCTTCTTCTTCTTCTTCTTCTTCTTCTTCTTCTTCTTCTTCTTCTTCTTCTTCTTCCTTTTCTTCTGCTTCCTTTTCTTCTTCTTCTTCCTTCTTCTTCTTCTTCTTCTTCTTCTTCTTCTTCTTCTTCTTCTTCTTCTTCTTCTTCTTCTTCTTTCTCTTTCTTCTTCTTCTTCTTCTTCTTCTTCTTCTTCTTCTTCTTCTTCTTCTTCTTCTTCTTCTTCTTCTTCTTCTTCTTCTTCTTCTTCTTCTTCTTCTTCTTCTTCTTCTTCTTCTTCTTCTTCTTCTTTTTCTTCTTCTTATTTTTCTTCTTCTTCTCCTCATCCTCCCTGGTCCTCCTCTTCTGCTTCATCATCATCATCATCATCATCATCATCATCATCATCATCATCATCATCGCTTGCTTTTTGTTCTTGTCTTCCTCCTCATTATGTATCATTTCCTTTTTTCCCTCCTGCACTTATATCTGTCACTGAACTGTTTACATATATCTAGAAAACCTGTGAATAGTATCACTAGAAAGTCTTTCCTCTGGAGGAGGGTTAAAGTGTATCATGAAGAGAATTACAAAGATGATACAAAAATGTGTTAGTTACAGCCTAAGCAGGTCTGCGTGTCTGCCTGCCTGCCTGTCCGTCCGTCCGTGCATCTATTTGTCTGTCTATCTGTCTGTGCCTTTCTTTGTCTGTCTGTCTAAGATAAAATACAAAGACTGAAATTGTGAAAGATTGCTATTTGCAAGGGCCGAATCTTATACGGTGCCTGAGTGCCCCCTTTGACAACAGCTAAAAATAAAGTTCGTTCTTTCGTTAATTCTCTTCCTCTCTGACCCACCCGTCAGCCACCCACCCCTCCCAATCCCCCCCCCCCCACCGACCCTCCTTCCCCCTCCGCCAGTCACAACCTAGCTTGTCCCTTTCTATAGGCCGGCCCATTTTCTGAGTAATTGTCACCCAAACGGAGGCTGAGGGCAGGAGAACAGCTGTTACCATTACACATAATCGACAGTTCAACACCTCGACTTCAACAGCTGCAGTCATCACACGAAAGTAGTAATACAGCACTCGCCAACAGCCTCCATATGTGGGTACCACAAAACATGAGACCGGGATTATTCTGTGGCCTAAGCTCTGATTATAGATTAGACAGCCGACTTGCGCGCGCACGTACACACACACACACACACACACACACACACACACACACAAACATATACACGTGTGTGCGCTAAATTACAGACATCGACACTCACAGCTGCCTACAAACATATAGGCACGCACGCACATATAGGCAAAGGCGCACAAACGTTGGCGTGAGCAACACACAGACGTACACATGTGCGTGCATGAATGAGTTAGCCCCCTAGTGAGAGCTTTCATGACTGTAGAGCAGATGATGCTGGCTTGTCCACGCGTATGTAAATCACTTGAGTCTGATAGCGTTGATATCACTGCATACTGCGTCTCAGGCTTGTGTTTAGCGGTCAAATGAACATGCTGAAGGTTGTGGTCTGGTGGATGTAGAGAGTTGGTTTCCTAGTTCAGGCACAGATTTATTTGTGTGGGAAAAGGCTGTTCATTTTCTTGAAAGGAAGAACATGTAGTAGGTGTAGTAATAGTAGTAGTACTAGTAGTACAGTAGTTGTAGTAATAGTAGTAGTTGTAGTACTAGAAGTAATATAAAAGTTGTTCAGTAGTTGTATCAGTTGTAGTAGTAGTAGTAGTAGTAGTAGTCGTAGTAGTAGTAGTAGTAGTAATAGTAGCAGCAGCAGCAGCAGCAGCAGCAGCAGCAGTAGTAGTAGAAGTAGTAGTAGGAAGAGGGGAGATTAGCAGATACAGAAAAAGGAGGAGGTGGAGATGGAGAATGGAAGAAGAAATAAAAGGATTAGAAGGAGCAAAAAAATTTGAAGGAGAGTAGAACAACTAGGAGAAAGAGAAAAAGAACTTAGAGAAGACAGTGAATTACAATAAAAACTAAGAAGTGGAGGGTTAAAAATATAGAAGAAATAGAAGAACCTGAAAGAAGCGAAGAACTATCTGAGTAGAAGAAGGGGAGGAGGTGGGTGTATTAAAATAGAAAAAAAAAAAGTAAAGGAAAAACAAGAACTTTGAGAAAATGAAGAACCAGGTTAGGAGGAGAAGGAGCTAAGAAAAAAACAAGAACTTGAAGCATACGAAGAACTGAGAGAAAGAGAATGCGGAGGCGGTCAGGTAAAGGCGGAGAGGAGAAAAATTAACCTACCTTTAGAGTATAAATTCCAGCAAATCTATGTTTGTTTCTTCTACGTCAATCTTCTGTCAAACAAGCAGACGAAAGAAGATACACTAATCCAAAGTTACAGTGAACACATTTTGCCTCAATACAAGTTTCTAAAGAGACACGCCGACTCCATATAGTAGGAATGACTGTGTTAGCGTCGCTTCACACGTGTGTAAGTGGGTCAAGGACATACACATATTAAAATACTAATACTATTCAACGATATTTAAACGTTAAAGTTAAGCCACGCGTTACCGAGTGAGTAATATGTTCTTTGTCACTTGAACAAACCCTCATCCTTTCATAATAATATTCAGGTGTGCACCAGGTTGCCATATCGATTTGTTAGCCGTCTTTGTACATGTACTCAATAAAAGGAAACATTTTTTTTTTCTAGTATCCAGAAGCCATGAGTTGTTAACCCTTAGGTTCAGTGTTATGGATATCGCAACCCTTTAGCCTTGATTCCATGATAAATACTGTAAATCTGGCAGAAATGTGGCTTTTCTGCCTACCCCGGGCGTAAACCCGGACCACAAGGTGTTCGTCACCCGGTCACCGCGCAATCCGGTTTGGCCAACTACGCTAGAGAGTCGGGCAAACATTGTTATTTAAATCCATACCTTACTTGTATGCACAATTTGTCATTTTCGTCTTTTAATTGTTGATTTTTACAAATCCCAGGGATGTTCCGACGATGAAATTATTCTCGTAGATTCTTGTACAATTTCTGGAAAATTAAAAACAGAAGAATGTATGTTATTTTACAGACCATAGCTCGAAAGTTAAAAGTTTGAATAAAAATTGCCTCAGAAAATTAATGATTATTAAATGGGATGAATTGAAGAAATGCGAAATGTCTGGACTGGACCGATGGTATCAACAGTTACAAACCAACGAACATGGCGATGTACTGAATGGACCGATGGTATCAACAATTACAAGACAACGAACATGGCCATGTACTGAATGGACCGATGGTATCAACAATTACAAGACAACGAACATGGCGATGTACTGACTGGGACCGATGGTATCAACAATTACAAGACAACGAACATGGCCATGTACTGAATGGACCGATGGTATCAACAATTACAAGACAACAAACATGGCCATGTTCTGACTGGACCGATGGTATCAACAATTACAAGACAACAAACATGGCCATGTTCTGACTGGACCGATGGTATCAACAATTACAAGACAACGAACATGGCCATGTACTGAATGGACCGATGGTATCAACAATTATAAGACAACGAACATGGCCATGTACTGACTGGACCGATGGTATCAACAATTACAAGACAACAAACATGGCCATGTACTGACTGGGACCGATGGTAAACATGGAACATGGCCATGTACTGACTGGGACCGATGGTATCAACAATTACAAGACAAACGAACATGGCCATGTACTGACTGGACCGATGGTATCAACAATTACAAGACAACGAACATGGCGATTTACTGACTGGACCGATGGTATCAACAATTACAAGACAACGAACATGGCCATGTACTGAATGGACCGATGGTATCAACAATTATAAGACAACGAACATGGCCATGTACTGACTGGACCGATGGTATTAACAGTTACAAGACAACGAACATGGCGAAGTACTGAATGGACCGATGGTATCAACAATTACAAGACAACGAACATGGCCATGTACTGAATGGACCGATGGTATCAACAATTGTAAGACAACGAACATGGCCATGTACTGACTGGACCGATGGTATCAACAACTACAAGACAACGAACATGGCGATGTACTTGACACGTCTTAGGAGAGGCGAAAATAGAATCACTAAATAAACAATGAAACGGGAAACAAACTGATTGAGGTAACGAGGAGGTTTAAGAGAAACCCTCAGAAGAACTTTGATGAGAGGAGTCAACGGTGTCGGAATTGATTCCATCCATGATATTGAATGTAAGTAGGGGGAACTTTGATGAGAGGAGTCAACGGTGCCGGAATTGATTCCATCCATGATATTGAACATAAGTAGGGGGAACTTTGATGAGAGGAGTCAACGGTGTCGGAATTGATTCCATCCATGATATTGAACATAAGTAGGGGGAACTTTGATGAGAGGAGTCAACGGTGCCGGAATTGATTCCATCCATGATATTGAACATAAGTAGGGGGAACTTTGATGAGAGAAGTCAACAGTGTCGGAATTGATTCCATCCATGATATTGAACATAAGTAGGGGGAACTTTGATGAGAGGAGTCAACGGTGCCGGAATTGATTCCATCCATGATATTGAACATAAGTAGGGGGAACTTTGATGAGAGGAGTCAACGGTGCCGGAATTGATTCCATCCATGATATTGAACATAAGTAGGGGGAACTTTGATGAGAGGAGTCAATGGTGTCGGAATTGATTCCATCCATGATATTGAACATAAGTAGGGGGAACTTTGATGAGAGGAGTCAACGGTGCCGGAATTGATTCCATCCATGATATTGAACATAAGTAGGGGGGAACTTTGATGAGAGGAGTCAACGGTGCCGGAATTGATTCCATCCATGATATTGAACATAAGTAGGGGGAACTTTGATGAGAGGAGTCAACGGTGCCGGAATTGATTCCATCCATGATATTGAACATAAGTAGGGGGAACTTTGATGAGAGGAGTCAACGGTGCCGGAATTGATTCCATCCATGATATTGAACATAAGTAGGGGGAACTTTGATGAGAGGAGTCAACGGTGCCGGAATTGATTCCATCCATGATATTGAACATAAGTAGGGGGAACTTTGATGAGAGGAGTCAACGGTGCCGGAATTGATTCCATCCATGATATTGAACATAAGTAGGGGGAACTTTGATGAGAGGAGTCAACGGTGCCGGAATTGATTCCATCCATGATATTGAACATAAGTAGGGGGGAACTTTGATGAGAGGAGTCAACGGTGCCGGAATTGATTCCATCCATGATATTGAACATAAGTAGGGGGAACTTTGATGAGAGGAGTCAACGGTGACGGAATTGATTCCATCCATGATATTGAACATAAGTAGGGGGAACTTTGATGAGAGGAGTCAACGGTGCCGGAATTGATTCCATCCATGATATTGAACATAAGTAGGGGGAACTTTGATGAGAGGAGTCAACGGTGCCGGAATTGATTCCATCCATGATATTGAACATAAGTAGGGGGAACTTTGATGAGAGGAGTCAACGGTGCCGGAATTGATTCCATCCATGATATTGAACATAAGTAGGGGGAACTTTGATGAGAGGAGTCAACGGTGCCGGAATTGATTCCATCCATGATATTGAATGTAAGTAGGGGGAACTTTGAAACAATTACACTGGATACTGCAGAATAGAAGGATACACTGCAAGTTCTGTGTGATGTGTAATGACAATAAGGTGAGGATGATGATAGTGATGATGATGATAGTGATGATGATGAAGATGATGATAGTGATAGTGATGATGATTATGATGATGGTGATGTCATGGTGATGATAATGATGAAGATAGTGATGATGACGATGATGGTGATTGATGATGATAGTGATAATGATGATAATGATGATGGTGATTGATGATGATAGTGATGATGATGATGATAATGATGATAATGATGATGGTGAATAATGATGATAGTGATGATGATGATGATTATGATGATAATGATGATGATAGTGATGATGATGATGGTAATGATGATGATGATGATGATGGTTATGATGATGGTTATGATGATGGTGATGATGATGACAATGAAAGATATGACCATGGGCAGCAGAACTAAAACCATCCGAATGAAACCATTTCTAAGTTTCGCCCGCAGAAAGACGCATTTTCAGGTCTGAACTTGTGGTTGGGAGGCTGGTATACATGGCACTCGAAAACTAACTTAGAAAATGCACAGATGAAAATAACGCTAGCTATGAATCGGATCAATGTGCGCTAACATGTCTTGGAACACGGGATTGTATTCAAAGGAAAACGTTAGAGTAACCTTCTCTGAAAACTTTAATGGTAGTTCCGAACATTATTAACAAATGCAGAGCCGTGTGCGAAGCAGTATGTACGGGACACAGGATCGACGCTGGCAGTGTTGTTTGGGTAATCGGAACTTCTTAATCAACACTCACAGCGTTGCTCGGGCCTTAAGGAATTAGGGAATTAAATTTTCACATATAATATGAACGACAACATCAAAGACCTTGAATACATGACCACTCAACCGGCAGGCATGCATGTTAGCCATACTTTTATCACAGCTGCCAATTTGAATTCACAGTTCTAAATTAATAATGTGAACGTGTAAATAATTAATAAACCAAAGGAAAGTCATGGGGGAAAACAAGAGGCTGGAAATGGATGAAATAACACAAACAATTCGACAACTAGAAAGTTAGGTCAGCCTGGATTTAACAGAAATGATACAAAGGACAGAATGCAAGGATGTTTTTTTTTTTTTTATAAGATCAAGAAGAGGCAATTCATAAGAGAGGAATAAAAGAGAAACGAAAGACTGAAAAGAGAAACGAGAATCGTAAACAGAGAGAGGATAAAAAAGAACGTTAACGAGAGAGAGAGAGAGAGAGAGAGAGAGAGAGAGAGAGAGAGAGATTGAGAGAGAGATTGAGAGAGAGAGATTGAGAGAGAGATTGAGAGAGAGATTGAGAGAGAGATTGAGAGAGAGAGAGACTGAGAGAGAGAAGATTGAGAGAGAGAGATTGAGAGAGAGAGATTGAGAGATTGAGAGAGATTGAGAGAGAGAGATTGAGAGAGAGAGAGAGAGATTGAGAGAGAGAGAGAGAGAGAGAGAGAGACGGGGGAAGAAAACTGGGAGGGGGGAGGAGTGAAGCTTCCCCCCAAAGATTTAATAATTTTACAAGAAGATTGGGGTGGGAGGGGGAGATGTTATAATTTGGCAAGTAGAGAGAGAGAGAGAGAGAGAGAGAGAGAGAGAGAGAGAGAGAGAGAGAGAGGACGGAGGGAAACGGGGGAGAGGTGAACTTTCCCCTCAAAGATTTTATAATTTGCCACGCGGGAGGAAGGGACAGAGAGAGAGACACACAGAGAGAGAGAGAGAGAGAGAGAGAGAGAGAGAGAGAGAGAGAGAGAGAGAGAAGAGGGGGGGGGGGACATCCAGAGCTTGAGTTTTTCTCAAGAAAGGAAACATTAAATCACTTGTGATCTTTACGCAGCTACCCTATTTTTAGCACGTCTGGCACGTGCAATTCATTTGCATACACGTGAAAAGATTAGTCTAAAGCACGTAAATATAGGACGCCAAAGGCATTTTTTTTTCTCTCTTTGTTGTTGTTCTTGTTGTTCTGGGGGTTTTTTTTTTTTCTTCTATCTAACAACATTCTTTCATCTTTTGGCGTTGTTCAGCTTCTAAAGAAAATACAACAATATGGGATGATATGAACAAGGCGAAATTAAATAAAGAAGGTGGAAGGAAGGCCGAAGTAGAGAAATATACCAAATGTGGGAGTGACGCAAAGAGATAATGTGTTGGCTGTTAAAAACGATCTTCCGTAATTGACCAAACATTTACTGCGAGGAGATGGGTGATCATTTATATTTGTTGTTGTTCTTTTTCCTCTTCTTCTTCCTGTCCTCCTCCTCCTCCACCTTTCTTCTTCTTCTTCTTCTTCTTTCTTCTTCTTCTTCATTTTTTCTTCTCCTCCTAATACTCTTCCTCCACCTTCTTCTTCTTCTTCATA
>CAJHNH020005883.1:0-16867 GCA_905116865.2 Candidula unifasciata | reverse complement strand
CTATTAGTTACCAAACTAACAAAATGATGAGTATGTGTTCACTGTTGTGGCCAGTTGTATGCCTAACTGCATACACACTTGCTTGCTGGTCCTTTATCAACCAGTGAAAACAGTTCACTGTTCTGCAGCCATTACACCAAGGGAGGCAACCAAGATTACATTTGTATACCCATATTTTTTTTTAAAAACAAAATGAGGGGTACCCAGCCCAGCATCTCGCCCATCAAGATCATTGTCTTCTACTGAAAGAAGAAACTACAGATCTATATCTGTGAGACTATGGCCAGTAACCAACTACCACAAGGACGCACAGATTGCCTTCTCTGCACTAAGGACATCAGCTTTTAACTACATGCCCGACCTAACTCCTCATCCCAACCTTCATCCTTACCATAACCATAAGGGGAGGAAACCAGCTCGGACCCCAAGCCACAAAGTATGAGGGCGATCATACCTTGCTTAGTGAACTGGACCTTGGACCTCAAAGAGGCATCTAAGTTATGTACAGACAGCAGTCAGTTTCTATTGAAACTGTGGCTAGCCCACAAGACTACCAGGAAAGACTGGTGACTATCGGGAAAGACCTTTTGACACCTATGGAAAGACTGGCCCCCCGGTATCGCCGGGGGGATAAACTGACATCTGGAGACAGATGTCGACTGTGGACCGGGTTGATCACCCCTAACACAGTATAATACCTCCGATTGCGTTAAACCACAAAGAAATATGCCCCCAGGGCCCTCCGAAAGGGGGGGAGAATGAAGGGCCCAATTCAATTGATACCCTTGGTGACGACTTTGCTAGCCCCCGGACTGAGATACTCGCCCAACGTCCGGGCTGGCTCTGTACATGTGGGAAAAAGCTTCACGGGGTTGCATGGTCTGAGAACGCATGCCGGAAGAATGAATGCGAGGGTGCTCCACGCAGTAAACGCCGTCGCAAAACTACCACTCCCTGTGGTGGTTTCTGAGTCGTCAGGGTACGACGGGCAGGGTGAACCCCACTCGCCCGGAGAGGCCCATGACGTCGACTGCGGAGGAGCACCTTTGATGATTTCTGAAGAAGTGCGATCCAAGATCAGGTTTCCACCTGCGAGCGAGAAGGTGGTGTGGTGTAAGTTGGAGGCTACATTATGTGAGATACTTAAACAAACTGTGCTCTTCAATGTGTACACAGCAGGAGTCACTAGTGCACAACGCGTAGGTCTAGGTAGAACAATGTCGTATGCAGATGATATTCTTGTTTACCGTCGAGGTAAAAAACAGGCAGGAAATTACAACCACACTACAACACGAACTGGACAGACTTAGTGAGTGGTGCCAGGAATCAGGAGCTCATGTGAACCCGTCCAAAGCCTCCTTAACATGGTTCTCTCTAAATACTCACATCGTCAATACACCAACGCCAGTCGTAAGCATATGTGGTGTGGACATCGAGAGAACGGACACCATGAAATACCTGGGTATGACATTTGACAGATGCTTGTCATACAAATGCCACGTAGACAACGTCATACTTAGAGCCAGAAAAGGTCTGACAGCACTCAAGGTGCTAGCAGCAGCTGATATTGAACAACGCCTACTTTTCCTTCTCTATCAAGGGCTTGTGCTTAGCGTCATTGACTATGGTCTTGGCCTCCTCACTGTCAGCAAAACCCAGCTAGAAAGACTGGACCGAGTACAAAATGAGGCCATGAGACTCATACTCGGCTGCACAAAAGACACCTCCTGCAACGCCATGCGTTATGTCCTGGGTTTGCCGACGATGACTAGTAGATACAAAGTGGCACAAGTCAAGGCTTACATGAGGGTATCGGCAGACGCTAACCACCCATTGCACAAAGCTATATACGATACAAAAGGAACGCGTCTCAAAAGAGGCCGCTCTTGGATGGCAAAGGCTGAGAATTTGATCCAGCAGGTATGTGACCTACGCGTTATCAGGCACGGAAAAGAATGGATGAATACACCAGTAGACATGCATGGCATCTCTAAGGTTGTCATCACACTAGGAAGGTACTGTCGGGATCAGATTCCTGCGGCCATAGACACAAAAGTAAGGGAACTGATAGATCAGCATTCAGACCCAGAAGATATCATCATCTACACAGATGGGTCCGTGAAGCGCGGATCAAGGTCAGCATGGGCATACACAGCGCAAAGAAGGGGGAAAACAATACATGAAGATAGCGGCGCTTACCAGACAACCACGTCAAGCATGACCATGGAAATAGCCGCTGCTTCTAGAGCTTTAGCATGGGTATCCGAGCAAACCGCCACACAAGCAGTAATTGTCTCAGACTCAATGAATATGCTTCAGAAAATAGCAACTGGCAGTATGCGCTCTGAATGGATAGAAAGCATTCGGAAATCGCACTTAACTTCCGTAACCTGGATCTACACACCGGGTCATGCGGGCGTAAAGGGAAATGAGCGAGCGGACCAACTGGCAAGCACAGCACTAATGATTGCGGGAAAAAGCATGGACAGAGCAGATATCGTTAACGCTGTACGTACTGGGCTAGTGGATAATATCGAATCCCTGACACTAACACGATTGCGTGACATGGGAGTTAAGCATGGTGAAGCACGTCTTTGCCGTCTGCGAGGCCGAGAAAGGAGACAATATAACCAGCTTCTCATGGGGACAATTAGTAGAAGTACTTTGGAGTGGCTGCTGCTTCGGAGGACTGCGCACGCATGGGTATGCCCAATGTGCAGTGACGTCGATTGTGATAACAAAACACAAAATAACATTTTGTAGGAAGTCGGCATTCCGAAACCCAAGTTCAAGGTGTCTCCTTCGTGCCAAAGAACTGCATGGCTGTTGGGTGAACAGTCGTTAACGAAGACAGTCAGGTCGTTGTAGGGGCGACGCCTGCTGGTGGATGTAATGTCCTAAGTCCCTTTCCCAGCTAATAGTGAGGGTACTGCTGGGGTGACCATTTGTTAACCCCTCACATAATGCTTCAAGTCACAGTGGACGCTAGGCACGGCCACTTTTTTTTTTTCTTTTTTTTTTTTTTTTTTTTTTTTTTTTTTTTTTTTTTTTTTTTGCCGTGGCAGTTCTGCCAGGCGGTGGCCGTTGCATTTTTTGCTCCATTTGTAGACTGGAAGGATATGGTTTCGTCACCCAGATTCTGAGTTGAGTGCATGGTGTGACACTGTGAGCTACGAGTGTTTTTCGTTGGCACAGGAGCGGAGCAACAATGGGGTGACCCGTTTGCTATGATGCTGAAACTAGGATTACCAGATTACCAGATTACTTAAACAAACTCTAAACAAGAAGTCGCTAGGCGACAAGCTTACTAAATTTGGTGATGTAATTTATGAACACTGCTCCCACGAGTTCGGGACAGTAGTAAAGGCACAGCCGGGTGCCAAGCAGAATACTAGCAGGAGGCAGAGGGACATTCTGAAGTGTCGGGCAGACAAGAATGCCCTCAGAAAACGGTTCAAAGCCGCTACGGGCAGCGAACGGGAGGGGCTGTACGAAGTGTGGGTGCACTTAAAGAACAAACACAGTGCCCTCTGTCGTGCCGAGCGTTTCTGTAACAACAGACGGAGAACCAAAAGGGAGCGAGAGAAATTCTTTAGGGACCCGTATCAGTTTGCCCGAGGTCTATTTGAGCAACCGAAGTCTGGGACTCTGGTTGTCAGTCAGGAAGAACTAGAGCTACATCTACGCAAGATGTACTCGGATAAAAAGAGGAGAGAGCCTCTCGATGACAATCCAGAGATCCTTAGCGGTCTCAAACAGCCTTCGGTGCCGAAGGTACCATTTAAAATGGTACCTCCCCTTTGGTCTGAGGTTGAGGACGTTGTGAAAAAAGCCAGCGGCAAGTCTGCCCCAGGTCCGAACGGTGTCCCGTACGTTCTTTACAAGCGTTGCCCGAAAATCCTAAAAATGCTTCACGTCTTGTTGAGACAAGCGTGGATCCGCAACCACATATGTCCAGAGTGGTCAAAGGCAAATGAGGTCTACATTCCCAAAGAGCAGGACTCGAAGAGTCTTTCCCAATTCAGGCCCATCTCGCTGTTGAATGTTGAGGGTAAGATATTCTTCTCAGTCATGGCTCGCCGGCTCACACAGTATCTGATGACTAACAAGTACATAGATACGAGTGTTCAGAAGGGTGGTATTCCAGGCGTTCCTGGGTGCCTTGAACACGCGACCATGATCTGGGAGGCTATCCAGAGAGCCAAGCATGAGAGAACCGATTTGCACGTTATATGGTTGGACTTAGCCAACGCCTACGGGGCAGTCCCCCATAGGCTACTGTGGCGAGCCCTTCGCATGTTTCACGTACCGACACAGATCAGTCAAATGGTCGAGCAATATTTCTCCAAGTTCGCTTTGCGCTTCTCTACCTCGACGTTTACCACGAGGTGGACTGAGTTGCAGATTGGGATAGCTATGGGCTGTACGATCTCACCCATACTGTTTGTCATGGCAATGCAGATCATGTTAGACGGGGCGGCCGGCTACGGACTGGGCCTTCAAATAGGGGATCACTGGTTGCCGCCACTGCGCGCATTTATGGATGACACGACTGTTATAACGGGCAGCGAGGAATCTGCCCGCACGATCCTGAATAGATTGGACGCGGTGGTCCAATGGAGCGGTATGCAGTTCAAACCGCAGAAGTCGAGGAGTCTGTCAATCCATAAGGGCAAGGTTTCGGCGACCAGTTTTACGGTGGCAAGGAACAAGATCCCTACGGTTCTGGAGGAACCGGTGAAGAGCCTTGGTCGCGTCTACGATTCGAAGTTATCTGACAGAGCGGAAGTCCGGCGAATACATGAGTCACTGGCTACAGGCCTGCTCGCGATCGAGCGATGCAGGCTGATCGGAAAATTCAAGGTATGGTGTCTTCAATTCATGTTGATTCCGAAGCTTCTATGGCCACTGCTAGTCTACGAGGTGACGATGACTGCAGTGGAAAGCATGGAAAAGAAAATCAACACAGCCTTAAGAAAGTGGATTGGTGCACCGCCTTGTCTGACCGACGTGGCTCTGTATTGTAAACAGGCTAAGCTGGTACTTCCGTTCAAGTCGATAACTGAAGAGTTTAAAGTCGGCAAAGTTAGGCTCGCCATGCTTCTGCGTGAGTCCTCAGACCCAAATGTCACCGCTGTCCAGCCCGCTCTAAAGACTGGTACCAAGTGGAGGGTCCTCGATGCGATTGAATCTGCTCAGAACGCACTAAAATTGAAGGAGGTAATGGGTTACACACAAAACCGACCGTCGAGGCCTAGGGCACGGGAAGGTCAATTGGTGGTCAAAGGCCTCAGCCAAAGAGCGCCGAGACATGGTGATACAAATGGTGAGGGACAAGGAAAACGAGGTTCGGGTCCAGAAAGCTGCCCAGCAGTCGCAGCAGGGCCATTGGGTCAGCCTGGAGAGCGCATTGCCGAGAATACTCACATGGGGTGAGATCTGGCGGATGACCCCGCTGCGACTGAGCTTTATCGTTCGTTCGGCGTATGATGTATTACCGTCCGGTGTTAACATGGTTAAATGGTCTGCGACCAACGATCCGACTTGCCCGTTGTGCAAATCGAAGCAAACTCTTGAGCACGTCCTGTCCGCGTGCAGGAAAGCTCTAGGTCAAGGCCGATACACCTGGCGCCACAACAAGGTGCTAAAGGAGTTAGCAGCCGTTGTCGACCAGGCTAGAATGAGGGCTAATGCCAGAGCCAGTTCTAGTATCGCCCCCATTCGTTTCCTCAAGGCTGGGCAGGTTCCAATCGGTAAGGTCAACAAAAACGCATTCGCTCCATCTGTACTAGACTCTGCGAGGGACTGGTTACTGGCGGTTGATCTGCCAGGACATGAACGGTATCCCGAGTTGATCCGTAAAACCGGCCTGCGACCGGACATCGTTCTCCATTCTGCGCAAAAACGGCAACTCATCCTGATTGAGTTGACGGTCCCGTTTGAGTCGCGTATGGAGGAGAATCACTTGTACAAGCTCGAAAAGTACAGTGATTTAGCAGCCGGTTTGAGGAGAAACGAGGCTTACACAGTGCGGGTATTTGCCGTCGAAGTGGGAGCGAGAGGCCTCGTTTCCACTTCGCTCTACAATGTGGTGAAAGAATTAGGATTGCGCGGTAATGAACGGAAACGAACACTCAAAAAACTGGGAGGGGTAGCCGAAAGGGCCTCTAGCTGGCTGTGGACGCAGCGCAACAAGGTAGGGGACGGGCCTCGGTGAGCTGGTCCGGGTATCTAGTGGAAAAGAGTTTCTCATCCCTTTGAAAAGTCCATCGTGTCCGAATTGTCTGCCAGTGTCCCTCTGCCAACTGCTAATAAAAGTTCAACATGTGTCCGGTAAACCAAAGTAAGCTTGTCGCTCGGTCGTCCAGGCATGCGGACTGTTTTAATTACGCTGTCGCGGCGACTTCTTATCTCACAGTACCTCCTTCGAAACCACCAAGTCGTCTTGTCTCTGGCCGAAAGTATAACACCATCCGGTAATTCCGTGCAGCGGGGAAGCAGCCCTGAGCTTCATGAACTCAGGTGGGCCCACCTCCGAATGCGTTTAGGAATCGTGGGCCGAAACGTGTGTCGAAAGAGGATAATTTCTACTGATGACTGTAGATCCCCGCTGTACTTGCTCCCTGTGAGTTTATTCCTATTGAAGAAGACCACTAGGCTTTCCAACAGACATAAGTTATACAAATTTCTTTACTTATATTCACAAATTTTCAAATTTCTTTGCAACCGTGGTTCATAAATTTTGCATACTGCTTATCACCAATATATTCAATGTGTCTGTATATGGCATAAGTATCGCAGGCTATTGATTTACAATCATGATATCAGTATATCTGCATTACTGCTGGTGCTATATCTAGATTATACACGGCAGTATCACTCAGCTAAGGGTTCCTGTGATGAACTGCAGAGTTATTGCCCTTTGGTAATTATATTAGACAACTGTGCTAATTTTCACAGGTTGGCAAATCTGTCAATATAATTCTGGAAGACCACAAAATTGAACAGGGAAGACTGCACCCTGCTTAGACAAAGGACACTTCACTGACATAAAATAGTCTATAATAGGTCAGTGACATAGCCTCCTGTTGAGATTATTCCCAGAAAAATGTGTTAAACAATATGTGTTGAAAATTTACATTATGACTCAATAAATACTCTTTTTAGCTAACCGAGTGAGTAAGTACATCATGTTGTGCATCTAAATGTTGCAAATGAAATACAGAACAGAAATACTGATCAGTAAATAACATGTTCGGTGATTAGAGGGAAAACAAGTCAGCATGACTGAAATATTTCTAGACTGTGCCTCACCGAGTCACAAGGGAGATATGTAGGCAATAAGGTCTCAATAACGATTCCTTCAGCTAACCAAGTGAGCAAATATGTCATGTTGTATATCAAACTGCAGGGAATAGAATACAGACCCAAAATATATGTGTGAATAACATAAGTGATTAAATGGGTGACAATTCAGCGTGACTGAAATACTGCCAAACAGAGTTACAAAACACATATATAGACTATGGGGTCTGGTGTGAATAATTATTTCATTAGCTATACAGGTAATCAAGAAAAGTCCTGTTGTATATAAATATAATATATAAAATATATATATACAAATCTTAATAACACATAGCAAATTTATCGCATCTCAAGTATATGTGACTAATATTTCACTGCGGCTATAAAAGATATGTGTACACTGTAGGAATATTTGCGACCCTCTGCTAATCACGAAGGCAAATGTGTTGTGAAGTGTATTGAATTGTCAGAAACTAGAAGTGGAAACAAAATCTGGTTGTATAAATATACTTAATGGTTAAGTGCATGTGACATATCATCCTCCTCTTGTGCTGAAATATGTTGCACAGGGCTTGCAGTCTATTCTTCCATTCAGACTTTCCTGAGCAAATGTTTCACTATCAAGAATGGAATCTAGGCCAGTATCTAGAGACTATGTCACCAATGGTCATGTTAAGCGTTTGTTTCGGACATCCTCATTTCCAAAGTTGATTTGTGTCTGTAGTGAGTCATTTTCTCCTCATTAATTTATGCCCGATAGATGACGTCAGTAATAGATGTAAGACGAATGTTTTGACTGGCTGAGATAACACGAGATTTATGTCTTGAGTTTCATGAGAGACATCTGAAAGTCAGGTTTTATGTGAAACATGATTGTTCACAGGATTTGTGTGAAATGTGAATTATCACGGGCCAGACAAGAAAAGGTTTGTGAGCAGTCTCGTTTTGGACCTAGGAACAGTGTGCATGGACAGCGGTGGATGATGTGTAGATTCAGCAGATGTTTTTGTGAGTGAATTTGTTCCAGTCCAACTTGGCGAAAAAAGCTGGCCAGTAATATGTCTGCGGGTCGTCTGAGTTTGTCGGTCAGGACAGCTGCTGTGTTTCGTTCAAGATGTTAGTGTGATTGTGATTTCTGCTTGAAGGTAATATGTGACACTTGCATTATAATGTGTGCCTGGACAGTTGTCAAGTTCATGTGCCGGCTGTGTAAGCCGCGAGTGGAAGATTAAAGTACTGGAACAGTATCGTGTGTTTTTTCCAGTCGTCCATTTTTTCTGCTCGTCGTGTGATGTCGGTTTTGTGAGTTGGCAGCGAGCGTGCGATGAGGCGAGCCAGTAGAAGATAAAAGAGAATCATCGCAAGATGGGGAACTCGTCCAAACATTTGAGGATAGGAAAGTTGTTTCGCACAGAAAAATCTGAGACATCGAAAGGTGTTTAGTTATCAACCTGACGTCAGGTAGTACCAGTTCAACATACGAACGTAAGCGGGGAAGATCGATGGCGAAATAACAACAACCCATATTCGATAGTTCACAGATTGAACAACGTTCGGACAAATTCCAGGCTTTGAATACTGATAGACAAGTCCACGTTTTAAGTTTCGACCAAGTAATCAACAATCAACTAAGATGCGAAGGAAAGATTGCAGACAGTGACGGTGTCAAAGAGCATTCATTGATTGTAGCAAAGGAATACAACCGTAAAGTCTACACAGAGATGATGTAAGACTAGGGCTGCCCCTCTGCAAAACTTCCAAAGCCTTGTTGTTTGATCAAATTTTGCTGCCGACTAAAGTGTGGTAAAGTGTAGTGGGAAATCTACACTGAACAACACAGAGAAGAGTCGACACCAGATCCTGTTTTTCGGATCTGTTTTTTCAAAACATAGAAAGACAGTGAAACACCGGGTAGAGTGTTAACTGTACAGAAAGCAAAAGAACCACAGCTCTGACACTGGGTGTTGTGTCGCAGCTCTGTATTTTCAGCCGTGGCAAACCATTTAATAGGAAAACTACAGTATGATAAGTCTACAAAACCTCAAGATCAGCACTCATTGATGTCTCGTGATCAATAATGCTTCAAGTTCATCGTGTAATCGCACATATCACAAGAAAGCGATAACAATAAAGCTTTCCTACGTCCTAAACACATTCAGTCGACAGTAAAAGCATAAAATTGGTCGGTGCAAATCTAAATATTGATTGAAGTGTGTAGCAGTAGCTAGCAGTGAACTATTTGTCTACAATTAACAATGTACTATTGAAGTGTGTAGCTAGCAGTGAACTATTTGTCTACAATTAACAATGTACTATTGAAGTGTGTAGCTAGCAGTGACCTATTTTAGTGTATACAGTTAACAAGGTACTGTTGAAGTGTGTAGATACCAGTTGAACTACTCAATGATAAATATCCAGTTTATGAAACCGATAGTACAGTGAACAGTACCACAAACAGTTTCTGTAATAAATGCTTCACTGAACAATTCCTTAATTAGTGTGCATTCAATGCCGAAATTACTAGTGTGAGCAAATAAACTGTGCGGTCTTAATTGGTTTCAGTGCCCAGTTCATAGCATATTCAACAGACAAGCTTCAACGAAACAACCTTCAAGAAAGCAACAGCCATCGCAGAATCAGCTTCAGGTCAACTTCAGGACAGTCAACTAGATCAGCACAACAATATACATTGATTATTAAATTTATTTTTGATTTATTTTTTTGGTGATTCAATTATTTATTATAATTATCAATATTATTTATTTATAATTTACATTGTTGCATTCATTCACATTTATTTAATTTATTTATAATTTACATTGGTGCATTCATTGACATTTATTTATTTATTTATAATTTACATTGGTGCATTCATTCACATTTATTTTATTTATTTATAATTTACATTGGTGCATTCATTCACATTTATTTTATTTATTTATAATTTACATTGGTGCATTCATTGACATTTATTTTATTTATTTATAAATCACATTGGTGTTTTGATATTATTTTGTATTTTCCTACTATTCTTTACATTATTTCTTTTTATTTATAAATATTGGCAAAATGTATTGAAATTCTATATTATTTTTTGGGTCATTTTTAAAAATTGTGGGTGTTATATTACATAAAAGTTCAGTACCACCATCATCAGGAAGTACCATAATTAATCATACACACATCATCATCAAGTGTCAAAGTTATTTCAATTTGAGTTTAACATTTGAATCATCATCAAGTGTCACCACTATAACAAAAATACAGCTGTGGGTAATATAAATTGTATTGTATACCAAGAATAATAAGTTAATCATTGGTTGATTGAGGAAAGATCATTGTAATATTATTTGGTGATACACTCATTATTTCAACACTATATTTTTATTTAATTTGTATTGAATATATTATTGTTGATTTCTAATATAGACTAAAAGTATTGGTGGATAAGAATTATTTTGTTACAAGTTTCTGCATATATATTGTAACTGAGTTGTGCTTCATTGAGAGCGAAATTAATAAGCATTATACTGAACAAGTGTATTTAGTAGTTATTACGTGAAATAATTTAATTATTTGAGAGTATTAGTGATTACTCTACCACAGTCTATTATAAAGATTAATTCAATCAATTATTTTTTTTATTTTTTATAAAAAGAGTATTTAAGTATACCCAGATTGTGCGGCCATTAAAGACAATTTTTTTGGGGTGTTATTTCACAAGGTATATTCAGTCTGAAACTTTATAACCAACTACTGTACTACACAGGATTATTATTACATTTAATCATTGTTACACATTTACATATTAATTAGTTATTTGGTAAATATTTTGATAGTCCACTACATCAACACTTTGATAATCCAATACATCTACTCTAGTGCTGTAACATTCTATTAGTTGATTATTAAATCTTTATCAAATAATAGATCATTTTTCTTGCTGTCATATCTAATTTCTCAAGTGTGCTTAAGTGATTTACTCTCCCATAAGCTAAACAAATATTAATTAACTCTTCTTCTCAATCATCAACTGTATATATATATATATATATATATAGAATTATTTGGTAATAGACTTGGTGGTTGGAAGAGTTACATCCACTTTATTGTAAGGTTTGGTATTGATACCCAGAGACATTCAGTTATTAATTCAAGTTACTAGTTCATTATATTGAACTTATATTGTTCTTTTTAAGGTGTGAATTTTGAAAGAAAGGTATTGTAACAAATTGTTGTTTACATTGTAAAGACATAAAAATGTCTAACTTGGCAGAACTGATCAAGCTGGGCAAAGAATTAAATTTGGAAGGGGAAGAACTTAGAAAGTTTTGTGATGAGAAAGAAAAGAAAATGCAAGACGATGCCAGGGAAGAACGGAGATTATTAAGAGCACACGAACTAGAGGTTAAAAGACAGGAGATGGAGATAAAAAATAGACAAATGGAACAAGAAAAAATATTAACAGCCAAAGAGAATTTCAAGATGCCCAAGTATCTGATCCATCACTAAAGAAATGTTTTGATTTGGTTCATACAGACCCAGTAGTAAAGAAATTTGCAACATGGAAATTTATTGTATCAAAGAATGTACTACTTAGAATATATCAGAAAGGTCCAAAAGTCTATAAACAGACGGTACTACCACAAAAATTCAGACCAAAAGCCCTATCTTTAGCACATGATTCCATCTTCTCGGGGCACATGGGAATAACAAAAACAAAGAAGAGGATTCTATCTACATTTTATTGGCCTGGGTTTTCTAAAGATGTAAAAAATTATGTTCGATCTTGTGATACCTGTGCTAAAACCACACAAAAAAAGGAGAGAACCCAAAGGCTCCAGTGCAAATAGGTCTGATAGCATCAAGACCATTTGAACAAGTTGCAATTGATATTGTTGGCCCATTACCAGTGACGTCAGCAAAGGGAAACAGGTTTATTTTAACTTTTATTGATGTTGCCACGAAATGGCCTGAGTGTGTACCTCTGAAATTTATAACATCAAATGATATTCAGGAGGCATTGCTAACAATTTTTTCAAGGGTGGGTTTTCCAGAAGTCATTATTTCTGATAAAGGTACTCAGTTTACATCTTGGGCTACAAAAGCTTTTAATAACTGGTTAGGAATTAAACAAAATTTTACAACACCATATCACGCACAAGCGAATGGCTTGGTTGAAAATTTAAATAAATCCATAAAAACAATGCTTGCCAGAATATCATTTGAACATCCGCAGTCTTGGGATACTTTATTACCTGCCATTATGTTTGCATATAGAGAAATTCCTCATAGCTCAACAGGTTTTTCGCCATTTGAACTTGTATATGGGGGCAAATCCTAGAGGACCATTGCAGCTATATAATAAGCTTATCACAGGAAAAACAGAAACGGATACAGAAAAATCAGCTTATGAATCAGTAACAGATCTGAGAAATAAAATAATGATTGCTTGTCAACAAGCAAACGAAGCAATGAAAGAAGCCAGTCTAAAACAGCGACAATATGCGAATAGAATAGCAAGACTTGTGAAATATAACCCTGGTGATGAAGTGTTATTACTGTTACCAAAGAAGTCAGACAAGTTATCTATAGAATGGTCAGGTCCTTTTGTTGTTACAAGAAAGATTTCTGATGTTGATTATGAAATCAAAATTGATGAAAAGCTAAAAAATTTTCATGTAAACATGCTTAAACCATATTTTAGAAGATCACTATTCATGTCAGATGATGATGTACTTGATGCAAATTTATGTAATGTAATTAATGAAGAGTTACCTGATGTTATAGAAGAAGATATTCCAACACCATCAACAAAAAATGAAGTCAACTGGAAATCGATAAAGTTAAATGAAGAACTATCAGAAAATGAAAAAGCAAAATTGTGGAGCATCATTTTTCATTACAAAGATATTTTCACGAATAAACCTGGGAAAACTAACATAATCAGTTACGATATCCAGTTGAATTCATCAGTGCCAGTGAAATCAAAACCATATGTAATACCTATCCATTATATCGATAAAGTTATATCAGAATTGCAACAACTACAACAAGAAGGAATCATTGAAGATTCCACATCAAACTACAGTTCGCCTTTAGTGGTAGTAAAGAAAAAAGATGGTTCACTACGTTTGTGTGTTGATTATAGGAAACTAAACCAAATTACCTATTTAGAAACTGAGCCCATCCCTTCGTCAGATGAAATCATACAAGAATTATACAACTGAAATTTTTTTACAAAAATTGACCTTTCAAAAGGCTACTGGCAAATACCACTAACACCAGAAGCTGTAAAATATACTAGCTTTCAAACTCCAATTGGATTCAAACAATGGTTGCGTTTACCATTTGGATTAATAAACGCTCCGAAAATTTTTACAAAAATGGTTAGGAAACTGTTATATGCAATTCCTCACGTCACAGCATATATGGATGACATCTGTATACACACCAAAACATTGCACGATCACTGCACTACCCTACAAAAAGTCCTATCAAGAATAAATGACGCGAAATTGACAGTAAATCCTTTAAAAACTGAAATTGCATACACCAAAATTGATTACTTAGGGCATGTTATATGCGAAGGTTTAGTCCAGACAGATGAAAATCTTGTTTCAAAAATTTTGAAGATCCAAAAACCTAAAACTAAAAAGCAGCTACAATCTCTACTAGGGTTAATAAACTATTATGGTAAATTCATCCCAAACTTAGCAGCACTAACATCACCACTATCAGAGTTATTAAAGAATCAACAATTGAAAAAATCAGATTGGAATGAAACACATGAGGAAATTCTAATTAAAATAAAAAACTGTTTTTCAAAATATCCTATTTTGAGACAACCTGACCCTTCCAAAAGATTTTTTCTACAATCAGATGCCAGCGGTCACACAATAGCTAGTATGCTTGCACAGAAACATTCACAAACATTACTCCCAGTAATGTATATGTCACAGAAACTTAACCAAACTCAACAAAAATACAATACATTTGAACGAGAAGCGTTGGCACTAGTTATTAGTCTAAAAAAGTTTCAGAAGTTTCTTTTGGGAAAAGAATTCACTATTTTGACAGATAACTTGGGGTTGACAAAATTATTAACAATTGATGCCAATAGCAATCCAAGGGTATACAGATGGGCATTGTTGATATCACAATTCAAATTTAACATTGAACACATCAAAGGAACAGACAATCATTTACCAGATATCATGTCACGTTTGTAGAACATGTTACAACTGCTATTACAACTTGTATTAACTGAAATCATTTTATGCAAGGGTATGCATTGTATTATTGTATGAATGTATTATATGAATTTACAACTTGGAAAATGTATGTTTTGATTTGAACGGGTATAATATAGTAAACAATTAAAGGGAGACAACATTCAGGATTAAAATACACCTCACCAGAAAATGTTACATTTACTAGTATACTAAATTGAATTGGTGTAGCATTTAATTTGAATATGTGTGTTAATGAGACATGTTGTGGTTTCTGAAGACAAGGTAATTAATTACATCTTGTACCTTACATAGTTGAGAACAAAACCATACATTGCTGATTTAGCCATTGTTGAAGGCTTTCATGAATGGGAATAGCGAGGGTGGGACTTCATGGGGTCACACTTCGGTTTTAGAGCCAAAATTTTGGACTTCCGCACCGATCGGGGGGTGCCAGGAGAGGGGTTCGGTTGTATACCGACTTTAGAACTGGGTGGGGATACCTATGGAGCCAGATTATTGGTCTTCCGCACTAAAAGGGGAGTGCCTGGGGTGAGGATCCCATTAAGGTATTCACAGTCGTGCAAAGACCCAACAGATGGCATTTTAGAGTGTTTGAATTGTTAACCTAATGAGGTAAAGGGAACTTGGTTGGAAATGAACTTGTCGAAAATGATTCACTACAAAGGTCTAGAATCACAATGTTCAGTGAAATGTTCACACCTAGATAATTGAAAATGTAAAACATTTTTTTGGGGTGGGGGAGAATGTAGTGAGTCATTTTCTCCTCATTAATTTATGCCCGATAGATGACGTCAGTAATAGATGTAAGACGAATGTTTTAACTGGCTGAGATAACACGAGATTTATGTCTTGAGTTTCATGAGAGACATCTGAAAGTCAGGTTTTATGTGAAACATGATTGTTCACAGGATTTGTGTGAAATGTGAATTATCACGGGCCAGACACGACTTTCAGCAGTGGGAAATTCGTGAGAATGAATCCAGAATATTCTAGAACAGGATAGATCAGAGGGCTATATAATAGCGAAGAAAAGGTTTGTGAGCAGTCTCGTTTTGGACCTAGGAACAGTGTGCATGGACAGCGGTGGATGATGTGTAGATTCAGCAGATGTTTTTGTGAGTGAATTTGTTCCAGTCCAACTTGGCGAAAAAAGCTGGCCAGTAATATGTCTGCGGGTCGTCTGAGTTTGTCGGTCAGGACAGCTGCTGTGTTTCGTTCAAGATGTTAGTGTGATTGTGATTTCTGCTTGAAGGTAATATGTGACACTTGCATTATAATGTGTGCCTGGACAGTTGTCAAGTTCATGTGCCGGCTGTGTAAGCCGCGAGTGAAAGATTAAAGTACTGGAACAGTATCGTGGTTTTTTCCAGTCGTCCATTTTTTCTGCTCGTCGTGTGATGTCGGTTTTGTGAGTTGGCAGCGAGCGTGCGATGAGGCGAGCCAGTAGAAGATAAAAGAGAATCATCGCAGTGTCCCATTTAAGTGTGTCACAGATGTGTTTCTGACTCATTTGTGCTCACTGACCATCTGGGCAAAAATTATACCTGCTGCAACCTTACAAAATTTTAACTGATTTGAAATCATGTGTGCTGCCCTTTACTTTGAGCTAAATCTATGCATATGGTAACTATTCGTGCAGTTTCATTCTTAAATGTGTATTTATTGTTCTTGCAGTTGCGTAAACTGGGGAGTTCTATTATTCACCAGACATAGGGTGAGGAGTGTCACAGGAACCAAACATTTATTAAGCTCACAATTATTACATTATGAAATGAATAAAATAAGTTACAAACTTCTTGACACCTTGAACAGTTCTGTGCTGTCATTTGGTAGAGAATAAGCTGCCTCTTTTGGAGCTGGTGCTTGTCATCTGGTGCTGATTAGAAGCATCTGAACAAATAATGTCCTGACTTGTCGCGGGCAACTTATATTCACTCTGTAAGATTATAAATATTTATGTATAAAGCTATAAAACTCACACAAGCAATAGTTTAAGTTCAAAGTGAAATAACTGAAGAAATATACAGAGTGGAAAAGACAAGGAAAGAACAAAGAAAAGAAAAAAGATTAAGAAAAGGAATTTTTCATATGGAAATACAGATAGAATGACTAGATAAAAAGAACTAATAACTCATAAATGTTGAACAACTACTGTGCCATTCAAGTAATCCATGTAATCATATATGGGTTGAAAATTAACATTATGACTACATGTGAATCCATTTCTAAAAAGACATTTTACTGATGTGAAATAATCTATGGTAGGTCAGTATCATAGCCTCCTGTTGAGATTATTCCCAGAAAAA
>CAJHNH020005882.1:0-16879 GCA_905116865.2 Candidula unifasciata | reverse complement strand
TTTAAAAAAAAAAGTTTTTCGTTTTTTTTCAGGATTTTTTTCTGTCCGTGTTACTGTAGCTTTACTGAAATAACCATTCTGTGATCACTTTTTAGAATAACCGCCAGCGCTGTATTGTCTCACCCACAATCCACATCCTAAAGGAAAACAAATGAATTTCTTAGAAGGTCACACTAGGATGAGGAAGTCATCGTGAATTTAATAAACAAAGTCATATCCTATTGGAAAAACAACTTTGGGGAACCCCCAGGGAAAGGCACTCCCTGAGGATCTTGCGGGCCCTTAAGATGCCCTAAACGCGTTCTAACTTGGGGGTGGCCCTTTTTTGGGGAATGGAAGGCCCCTTTTCACAGGGGTCCTAAACCAGAAAACACGTATACATGGAATTATGAAACCTCAAAATACAAATTTTTTGGGGGGGGTAACCACAACTGAGGAACGTTTAAAAGGGCTAACGTAAAAGGTTGACAACACCCCCTCTAGTCAAGTTTGGGTGGTAAACCCCAAACTGTTTTTCCATGGTCAAGAAATTTTGGGTTTTTGGAAAAATACAAGAAATACCCTAAAAGCATACGTACAAAATTTTCTGTTTTTAAAATTTTCCCCCGACGTAAACGGAATTTAGAATTGAGAGAGAATTTAATTCAGTTTTTGTTAAAGGGTGGGTTCTTTTGACATTTTTTCTCCATGAAATGAGGAGGAAAAATTCCCACGATATTAAATAATATAAAAAGAAATTTTTTGTAAAAAAGAAATTAAGGGGGGACTATTGCAGCCATGGGCACTACACATTTCAGTGATATAGGCAGGAAGCACTAGGCGACCAGATCCGCGATTTTGGTGAACGTGTGAGATGGTGAACAATGACTGCTTAAGATAATCGACATGGCAAATGATGATGATGATGGGTCTGATGGTGGTAATAAGGCTTACCACCATGATGGGCAATGAAAGACCAGAAAGGCTAGCAAGAACCACAGGTGAATCTGAAAGTGAACCAATGGAAAGAGCTATCTTTAGGACAATTCTTGGATATTTGATTGAGGTACTCAATTTGATTCAATATTTAGAGGAAACGAAACAACGTACAGCCAGTTCCCAGAGAGATGTGGGTGATTTATTTGGTACTGGTAATTCCTTTCTGTTTACGTCCGATGTCTGTCTGAAATTGTACTGCCTGGGTCTTTTTTCGGGGCGCTGGCTGGAATGAAGTCGTGTTTTTGCTGACATGGCTTGGGTTTTACTGGATGCCTTCATGGTCGCTTTCTGTGCCACAACCTTGAACGAGTGCCAAATGAAGCCTCATTGTAAAAACCAAGGTCCAGTCGGTGCTAGCAGCCCGATCATTGATGTTTCCATCTAGGGCCATGCAGTAGATTTTCTCTGTATGATGTAAATCTTCGAAATGTTCAAATTGTATTTTCACTTCACTGCTTGTGCCGCCTGGAGCAGTCCCTCTATGTTACATATTATAAATTAATCAATTAACAGAACTTGTATTGATCGGCACTCATAGAAAGAAGTAGAAAGATAGAAGAACACACTAGACAACATAAAAATCGAAAGCTATAGTTACCATGCCGGGAATTGAACCTGTCACCCCCAGACGGCATGTGCGCCTCGTCATGAATACAAGTGCACTAAGAACATGGTCAACTAGGCACCCCCAAAAAGGTGTTACATAGCAGGTCACGGCCCAGATTCCATCACACCTGACAGACTGTAGTTTTCAAGATTGGGTTTGTGTGGCACAAGTCGTTTCTAGTGCAGAAATCCAAGGACCATTCCACCCTCCAGAGTTGGACCGAAATTATAACTTACAATTGGGATAATGAGCATTGATAGTTAAAATGTCCAAGATTGGTCACATGATAATTGGTCAAAGATTGGTCACATGATAGTTGGTCCAAGATTGGTCACATGATAGTTGGTCAAAGATTGGTCACATGATAGTTGAAACAAAACAGAGCAGCACAGGAAGGCTAGCTCTTTAATAAATAACAAACTAACAAAATATTCACAGTATTAAATAATGATAATTGGAATCGAAATGAAACTGACTGGGTGATTCCAATCATTATTTTTGAATATTTTGTTTCGTCTGCATGTTTCCCGAAACCTAACTTTCCAGTGCATGTTCGATATCTGCCAGAGCAGTTACATCAACAGTATTTGCGTACTGATTTGTACCTCACAATGGGAGCATACAATCGTAAAATAAATGCCACGACCTTAATCATGAGGTGGCAGCGTGAAATGTGACAACCAAATGCTTCCCGACAAAGCCAACCCCCATGAGACTGCTCCAGGCGCCTCCAAGGAAGTGGACAATGTTGACCCAAACTAGACCAGCAGAAGCCACGAAAGACCGATTGTCCATAACCAGATATTAAATTCCTTTGTCGCGTGAAGGCGTTTATCCAGGTCATCATTAGGAAAGTTGTTAATTGTGGACGTGCCGTGTGCGCTAGGGAATGTCAACGCATATCTGTTGGAGATAGCGCCTGGGTGTGTGTGGCAGATGGTCTGTTTGCTGTTTTCCAATTTGTATTATCTCCCTGTCGTGTTTTCCGTTATTCTAAAAATCTTCCCGCCCTCGTGAGGTCTCTCCTGCGGGATTTCCCGTGCTAATATTTGCATTCGACCTCTGTCATGTTCGCTTTTGTTTCGCATATTATCAAAATTGTTGCCATCTTTTTTTCACCATTAATATCCATGCCATTGTTTGTTATTAATCCAAGTTGAGCAGACACGTTGCGGGATTGTAATAAAGTACGAAACTTGTTGCACGCAAAACCGACTAGATAGCTCTTTCTTTAATAGCAAAAACATTTTTCATGTCTTGATATGCGCCACAATACAGTTACGAAGTGACCTGTAGTCTGCTGAGTAACAACCGACCTGGCCACGTCGTGATACCAGCTAAGTGATTTTTTTTTGTATCTATGTAGTATTGTTTATTTTGTGTGTGCTGATGAAGGCTCAATAGCCGCAACGTTCACGTTTTGTTTGTATTTGTTATATTGTGAAGCCTGCTAATATACTTTTCGTTCGGGTTTATATCTTTTCTTGATAGTCCTCTGTGGATGGGTTGTGAGTAGTATGGTCGGGTATCCGGTACATTCATGAGAGAGAAACGTGGGTAGGTAGGTAGGTAGGTAGCAGGTAGGTAGTTGTACCCTCCAGGACATCACACAAGCTATAAACACGCGGTGACACAAAGTGCCACCATGCGGATGAGGATCACTCGTGGGGAGGCCTCCAGAAACCGGTTTCAGCCAATAGACCAGTTCTATGGCTCATAGATATGCCCCAGCTTTATTCAGGGCCCCTGGCTGAAGCCTGGGTGGGGCTTTAAATGAAAAATTGCACTCCACATGAGGACGACATAATAAAACGTGGGGTTTGTTTTGGGGAAAACTAGTCATGGTTGAGTTGGTGTTTGAACGAAATGTATGACACACACACACGGGCGCGAACACATATACATGGACAGATACAAAGGCAATCCATTTAAATCTATCATAAGCGCTGCAACTGAACACCGTTTCTAAAATCGTGTTATCTTGCTCTCTTCCACCCGACCCATTGTTGCTGGGTCGATAAGGGAGACAACGAGAGACGAATCAGTGTTCGTGCTAAATTTTGTCCCTTTGTTCTTAGTGAAGAAATACTTCACGTCGTCAAATCGATGACAAATATCTTTGGTATACAACAGCTTGGCTTTATGACTTATTTTATCTTTTATCTTCGCTCCTAAAAGAGCGGTTATCACGATGTGATGTATTTTACAGCTAGGATGCACTATCTCCAATTTTTGCCGAAAACATCCCATTTAGCAAATTATTTATTAATCCCCTCTTACGACATGTTTGGTAATTACTAGGGCTGTACCGAATATTCGCTTCGTATTCGCTTCGGAGCCGAATAGTGGACCTAATAGCTATTCGGTATTCGGCCGAATACGTGCGGTCGGGCCGAATACATATAGTGGTTAACTTACACTTATTACTGCATACACTGCGATGGACTGATATAACTCTCCCATTAACACAATATTTGCTATTGCCTAAGTCTGTAGTAGCGGGGGAAACTGCGACCCAGTCTTGTGGTACAGCAGCTGGCAAGGTTTTGAATGCTGACTCGACCGAGGCATTACAGCAGAGGTTCTTAAACTGGGTGCTTATGCCAGGGTGCCGCGGTGAAAATTAAAAAAAGTCGGCTATAAATTGTGACATTATTAAAGAAGGCATAAAGATACTAAGAAGTAAAAAATTTAATTGTCTTTCCTCGCCACTGTCGAAAAGAGGACAAGCGACAAGCAATAACTGCATTTTATAAAATGAAGAACATCTTACGCAACATATCTTTGCCATTGAAGGTTAGAAAACGGATTCTTGCTTGCTACATACATCCAGTTTTAACATATGGTTGTGAGTTCTGGACAATCGGTAGGCAGGCCAAACAATTTATTGAGGCTTTCAGAGATGTAGTTTTACAAAACAATGCTTAAAGTACTTTTAACAGAAAAAGAAAAAAAAAAAAAGCAACTAAGAAGTTTTGAAAGAGGCGGGAGCCCGAAGACAACTAATCACAGACCTGAGAAGGAGAGTCATCATTTTTCGGCCATGTTATGAGAAGAGGGAAAATGGAACGTGTGGTGGCCACTAGAAAGATCTGTGAAAGGAGGAATAGAGGAAGACAACGAGAGAAAATTCTTGACAGAGGCATAAACGCCCATGTCAGTCGTCAAGGCACCTTATGATGATGCTGATACTCTATTCGTATTCGTATTCGGCCGAGTAGTTGGTTCCACTATTCGTATTCAGCCGAATAGTGAAATCACTATTCGGTACAGCCCTATTAATTACCCTCTGCTGCGATGACTCTCCCGATAATGAGGATGTATGTAATCAGCATAGAGGATACAGATGGCAAACTCAGTGAGATTATTCTGAATATTACAGACGCCGTACCCTTGTGTTAGTAAGTTGGGTTATCATCATTGCACTCCAGACAGGCCCATAGGTGCTCAGATCCTCCCCTCAGTATGAACCCCAACGTTTGATGGCTAATAGTACCAGTTCTATGTTGATTAACATGTCCTCTGGTGTATCTGGTATGCGTGTCGTTTTTTGCTATGCCGATCTTAATTCCCAAGTCTGCCATTCTGGCGAGTGTGTCACCGGATGTTTACCTCTTGTGTGATGTCCTGGTGGGGTACAAAAACCAAGCAGCAAGCAATGAAACTCAGTGAGTTTGTGAATTTGTACTTGCAATCCAGTAAATCGTCCAGTTATATTTGACTAACCGACTGACTGACTGGCTTATTTTACCCCATCAGGACATCACACAAGTGCTGTAGTCACTTTTTTTTATCATATTTACTACAAAAATATGCACCCACATGTCCCAGTCAGTACTCACTCAAAGAATCCTCAGTCTACCATCTAGTCCCATTTAATAATTAGGATTCCATCAAACTACTCGGTTCGCTTTGTCACATAACAGAAATTTGACATTACGTGTGGAACGCCCTAGAAAATACCATCCCCTTGATATCGACTGTTTGTATTATGCAATGTGTCAAATACGGCTACTCAATAGAACAGGCATAAAAGAGAAGTAATAGCTTCCCGTAGTGTTCATTATAGCACTGGGTGAAAGCTTTCGTTTTTCGGACTTCGCTGTTAATGAGGGTGGCAGGAGTTAAAACGCGCTCACGCACTTTTCTCACTCAAATACCCGGTGCTAGTAATGTGGCATTTAATTGTCTTGTCACGACCAATCGCCGGAAATTAAATACACCCGACGAACTCCTGCGGGAGAAAAAAAAAGGTGTTCCCTCATGATATTTCGTGTTTTTTTTTCTAGGCACTGCTATCTCTTTATTATATTATATTTATATGGTCTTATTGTGGTTGTCGGCTCTGTGGCTAGGTCGATGCGAACGCTTCGTAATGTCGGGTTCGATCCCAGGTGCGGGCCATGCGCCTTGCGTTAGTTTCGACGGTGATATCAGGGGACCGACCGTTCAGGGCAATGGCAAACTACTTGACGTAAATTTGCCTAGAGAAACCACACAACAGCCAGGGGATGCTGGGGTTGGTTCTGCAACGTTCTGTAAAGGATACCCAACTAACCTATTGTGGTTATTGTCGGCGTCCGTGGCTTTGGAGTTGCCAGTCCGACTCGTAATTTCAACGTACCGCGATCGAAACCCACTGCTGGCTCTGCGTAGATTTTTATACGGCGTCACAGGTCGACCTAGCCTAAAATGGGTACCAGGATGGCTGTCCTGTGGAAGTAAAGACGGCCAGTGTAATGCTGACCATATTACCTACCTAGTGCCAATGGTCTGGAAAAAAATATGGGCGCTCTTCCCATACCCAATGCCCCTAAAGGCGCGACAAGGGATCTTTACTTTACATACATTAATGTGGTTACTGGGGATTTTCACTGGAGATGGAAAAATATGAATAGGAATAACACACGGTAAGTATTGTTTATTTAATTACTGATAACTCGGGAAATGTGACAGAGAAATGTCTACCATTAACAGTGATTCTCAAGTTTTCACTACTAACTGCTTTAAACAGTTTTATCACACCTTGGTAATGTGACTCAGAGAAATCCAGCAAAACTGCATTAAAGCTAGTCAAATATATGCAAAACGGCGCTAATTCTGAAATGCGAGCACGTAAATATGAACACTAAAAAAGCGTAGTCTACTGCCATTTTCTTATCAACACTATGCTATCAAACATAAACACTGTCTTTAGAAGACAGAAGTACAATAGTAACGACAGAAATGAAATGTTTACGTACTATGCTAGGTGCAACAGAGAAAGATCAACTTAGTAACGATGATGTCAGGAGGAGAGTCAGCAAAGAACCAATCCCGAACTTCATAGGTAGACAACTGCTATGTAACAAGACTAGGCACGACAGATACAGCGGTAACAGACCCAGAGCTCGACCACGCAGAATATGGACCGCAGGAATATCAGGGAACCTGAAAATTACTTTGTATGAAGAGAACAGAAGGGCCCGTTCTAGATATCTCTTCATGTCCTGAGGCTGCGAGGCATTCCATGAGTAGAGAGAAGAACAAAGGAAGAAAATAATGTGACTTTTCAAGACCGCACCCAACTGTTTATCACACCTTGATAATGTGACTAAACTACTGGCTACACCCAACAATTTGCTACACTTTGATTATATGACTAAACTACTGGCTACTCCCAACAATTTGCTACACTTTGATAATGTGACTACACTACTGGCTGTTCGCAACAGTTTATCACAACTTGATGATGTGACTACATTACTGGATACTCGCAAGTTTATAATACCTTGATAATGTGACTACATTCCTGGCTACACTTAACGATTTATCACACTTTGATAGTGTGACTACATTACTGGCTACTTGCAAGTTTATCACACGATAACGTGACTGCACTTCTGGCTACATTTAACGATGTATCACACTTTGATAGTGTGACTACATTAATGGCTACTCGCAAGTTTATCACACTTTGATAATGGGACTACATTCTTGGCTACACTTAACGGTTTATCACACTTTGATAGTGTGACTACATTAATGGCTACTCGCAAGTTTATCACACCTTGATAATGTGACTACATTCCTGGCTACACTTAACGGTTTATCACACTTTGATAGTGTGACTACATTAATGGCTACTCGCAAGTTTATCACACCTTGATAATGTGACTACATTCCTGGCTAAACTTAACGGTTTATCACACTTTGATAGTGTGATTACATTACTGGCTACATGCAACAGTTTATGACACTTTGTTAATGTAACTGCACTACTTTACTTGGCATAACGATATAGCCATAATAATATTGACTGCTAAACTGTGCTAAAGTATAATCCTTAACTTGGACTTCACAAACTCTCTTGACCACGGGACGTTTTACTAAAACAGGCTATCTCACGTCACTGAACAAGCTACAAGGAACATCAAACAGTGACATAGTTCCTTTTGTCACTATGTAACAATATCACGTCTTATACTAGCTGCACTATCCCCATAACTATAACCACTACTCTATCCCCATGTAGTTTCGCAACATTGTAGTTGTCCTGGTTGTCTGCTAGGACGATTGATCGGGGACTGCTCAGAGCCTGGGCTCATTTCTTTTACCTCACGTAGTCTGGTGTACCTCACGTAGTCTGGTGTACCTCATGTAGTCTGGTGTACCTCACGTAGTCTGGTGTACCTCACGTAGTCTGGTGTACCTCACGTAGTCTGGTGTACCTCATGTAGTCTGGTGTACCTCACGCAGTCTGGTGTACTTTACGTAGTCTGGTGTACCTCACGTAGTCTTGTGTACCTCACGTAGTGTGGTGTACCTCACGTAGTGTGGTGTACCTCACGTAGTTTGGTGTACCTTACGTAGTGTGGTGTACCTCACGTAGTCTGGTGTACCTCACGTAGTCTACTGTACCTCACGTAGTCTTGTGTACCTCACGTAGTCTGGTGTACCTCACGTAGTCTGATGTACCTCACGTAGTCTGGGTAACTCACGTGGTCTGGTGCGGCTTTTGTTGTTTGTGTGTACTTTTTTACAATCAAAGAGCTGTTTACTTTATCTCCACATTTACCAGGTTCTTGACCACTGAGATCCTTGTAGATCGTCGCTGGATCTATGGGGTTTATGCTTTGTGTGACTCTCTCAGTAGGCAGCTAGTCGTTTTTTGGAAAAGGACCCAGCCATTTAGGATAAGACTTGAAATCGATTGTTCTTTTTAAAGCTGTTTTCGTTATCAGATAATTCTAATAATTTGTGTTTTTAAATTGTTCTGTACTCAGGTGGCTGGATCGACTCCTCGGTTGTATTGTAATAATCCTGCCGCTGCTAAGGTTAAACATACACTACTGCCTGGGAAAATAAGCGGACTAAAGTCCATGCTTGCCCGTGTGCGTTCTGGAATCCTATTTTCCGAATCCCTCTGCAATCGTCTAATTAGCGTTTTTCTGAAATCTGATTTGTTGGGCTAAAAGGCGTAGATAACGAAGCCTATCTGTAAACCACAACACAACCAGCCAAACGCCTTTTTGAGGGAAAACATAGAATAAAAAGAAGTAGAATAATGGCTTACTTCACCATAACAAAACAAAAATACAGGCTGAAGTCTTGAGTCATCTTGCCCAGTCTGGGAACCACTGCTTAATTCTGTATAGAAACTGGGTCAAGAAGGAAGACTTTGACTTCCGGCCGCGGTAAAAGTCTTCCCTTGTAAGACGTCAAGCCAACAGCACCCAGGGTTACTCAAAAATGGCCGGGTCTGAATGCATCGGGTTTCCCTGTGAAAGCAGTTGATATTCAAGGCGAGTGCGCATTGTTTACATTCAGTCAGGAACGGAACCACTTTCCCTATTCCTTTTTTCCCCACGCGACTTAAAGTTTGCCAGTAATGATGGATTTCGGTTTCTAGAGACCCTAATTTGAATATGGCACGTGACGTCGACCACATGACCCGTCCAGTCTGTGTGTCTAAACACATGAACTTAGCACCATATATCCCGAAGTTTCATAGAAGCAGTGCTTGATTGAGACAAAAGCTAACTACGCTACAGCTTAGGTTCTTAAAAACTAAAGGACCTCAACTAATTCCTAATTTTTACACAAGTACATTTAGCGGCGTCTGTGGCTTGGCGTTGCGAGTCCGATTCGTAATTCCAACGTACTGCGATCGAAACCCACTGCTAGCTGCTTGAATTTTCATCATGGTATGGGGCATCGCAGGTCGACCAAGCCTAAAATGGGTACTAGGATGTATGTGCTGGGGAAGTAAAGACAGCCGGCGTAATGCTGACCTCGTTACCCACTTAGTGCCGACTGGTCTGTAAAAATATGGGTGCTCTTCCCAAATTCCCGATGCGCCTAAAGGCGTGAAAAGGGATCTTTAGTTACTTTACTTGAAGTTATCTTTCTTTTTATATATATAAGTAGGTGTTTTTTTTTCTTGTTCACAGAACGACTAGTCGCCTGACGAGTGTGTGGCCCAACACACGAACTACATAGCTATAGAGACGACCCTTGTAGAACTTTATACACTTTATACGAACCCACGACATTCAAAGCAAGAGGCATTTACAAAAGTTCTACCTAACTGCAAGGAGCTGGTGGCCTGCGTAAACAGTGTGTCCGGTGATCTGACGATACATCGAAAATAAGGGAAGAGAGCTTAACTGTTCTAAACAAACGAATAAGGGGAAAGAAAAATAAAATAAATTTATTAAAGCTGGACTTCACAAACACACACACACGCACATACACGCACACACAGGCACAAACATTTACACACGCACATACACACACAAACACACCACACATTCTAAAACAAACACTCACACACTCTCACATGCACTTTCACACACGCACGCATACACTCTCACACACGCACGCCAGCAGGCACACGTATACACACACGCACCCACACTCATAAAGGAGGAGCATTTGCTGCAAGTTTACAGCAGAGAAACACTAACACACCAACATTTATATATTTAACAACTGAGAAGTCCACAACCGAAAGTAGACTATAATACGGCAATTAAAAATAATTGTCAATACTGACAAACAACAGTTAGAATCCGAAATATGATCTCGCTGAACCAACATATACTGGACAACAAGGCACAAGAAGGGACAGCCACACACACAAAAGGACATTAAAAGCAACCCTCCCCCACAATGTGGCTTTGAAAAAAACACAATTTAGCCAAGCTGGGAAAGGGATAAATCAGTAGCAACGTGAAGGACCACATACACACACAAACACACGCACACACACGCACACAAACACACGCACACACGCACACACACACACACACAAACGTGAGGGAGGTCTTGGGGTAAGACTTAAGAGAAAGTTTTGGGCAAGAGTGAGATAAAAAAAAACAAAAAAACAAATAGGAAGCAAAAGTGATGAACAAGATAAAGAAAGCCAGATATGAGAAAGCTGGAATGCCAGCCTAGGGGAGAGAGAAAATGACAGAGATGAACTGATAAAAACAGACACGATGATAATAGTTAAATGAAGTTGGGTGGGCACTGAGGCCGTGTGGCGAAAGGCACCCCATCTGGAAAATAATGCGTTTTCAAGAGTCGTCAGATATGAAGCTGGTTAGATTTGATGGCTTGGTCCTGGACATCAAACAATCCAGGGATGGGGGAAAAAAAGTGGGGGGGGGGGGGAAGTTGTGCAGCTGCGTATTGAACCTGCGTAGTCTCGGGGCATGGTGTCCGCCTCGAGTGCTAGAGGTTCCGGGTTCAATCTCCGGTAAGGGCTGGGATTTATTCACGTGGACTTGGACTTCTAGTAATTCCCCCAAGTCTCTGGGTAGTGACATCGGAGGCCCGTGTGTATTGTTGCGCTTGTAAAAAAAACACATTGGCAATTGGAATCGAAAAGAGTAGCCTAACAGCGCTGCCCGAGCAAAATTTTGAGTTACAAATCTACCCAAAGTATTTCAGGATCCTCGCCGGAGCTACAGAGTGTGTGCACTGTGCTGAGCTTCTTCGGACTTAGACTTGAGTTAGAAGAAGAACGGAGCACTTTTGAATTACTACCCGTGTGTCACGATGTTGATCTATTGTTCAAAACCTCAAAACATCAAACCAAACAATCCACTGTTATCGGAGCCTCCGACGTGTCTGGATACCCGACGATTGGTTGTATGATTTGCTATCGAAGTAATGTGAATACATCTTTGTAGTCTTGGATATACATGTATTCTGACAAATAATGGCAAAAGTATAGTAAATAAAGATCAATTTTCACGCCTTTAGTCACATCAGGTATATGGAAAGAGCACCCATATTTTTACAGACCAGTCTATGTGGGTAATGTGGTCAGCATTACGCCGGCTGTCTTTATTTCCCCAGGACACATATCCTGGTACCCATGTTAGGCTGTGTCGACCTGGAACGCCCCATACCATGATAAAAATCCACGCAGCCAGCAGTGGGTTTCGATCGCGGTACGTTGGAATTACGAGTCGGACTGTCAACGCCTAAATAATGACAAAAGAAGAATAGAAGTCGAGAAGATAATTAGAATGTAAGTTAACACTTGATAGGAATGAAAGATGGTGTACGAGCAGGCATAACCTTATTAGACTTTCTTCGCTGACGAACTTATTTATGTTTCACCACTTTATTGATTTAAAAAAAAAAATCAGAATTTATGTGTCAGGTGGTGAGAAGAGCATCGGTTGGAGGTCTCCCAATGTTTTCTTACCTAACTGGAAAGAAGGGGGGAGGGGAGGTGGCTGTAGGGGTGGGTTCTGAGCACCCACCCAGGTTTGGCCTATATGACTGGGGTGGGCAGTGCTGCCCTTCCCGATTCCTAACTAGACGCTCAGTGAGGCCGGGATGTGTGGGGGGGGGGGGGGTGTTTGACCTTCCGTCTCAACCTCCCCCCCCCCCCTTCCCCTTTTTCCTGCCTCAATGTTAATGTCATGGTGACGCGCCTAAATTACCCATGTGTCGAGGATTGATATGTGAAACATTTCACCAACCTCTGAACCACAGAGCCGCTTTTAAGAATTAAGCTGTTACATTTCATGACACCGTCAGAGATTGATATTTACATACACCCATTAGACCTCTATGGTTACCGTCCGTTAACAGTAAATTATATTTATTTGCAGTGCAATAAACCAGTTGTTAGATCAAACGGAGGATCAAATAGGACGGCTGTGGGGGACAAAAAAGCGACCTTTGCTTGGTGACTTGGATGCGCGTGGATGAAGATTGTGTACACGTGAATGACAACCAGCCCTCTGTCAGTTGTGGGACACTCTAATTTCTGTGGTGTTTGTTCTAATCTAATGACGGGGTAAGGATAAGAGATAATTTAGGATGCATTACTTCTAGGGGTAGATGAAAGAAAGAAAAAAAGAAAGAGAGAGAGAGAGAGAGAGAGAGAGAGAGAGAGAGAGAGAGAGAGAGAGAGAGAGATAGAGAAATGAGTAGGGAAAGGGAGGAAAATAGAGAAACAGAGTGAGAAAGTTAAAGAGACAGAAAGAGTGAGACACGAAAGATAGAGAGATATAGCTAGGATAGAGGAAAGGAAGATTCAAAGTGATAGAAACAAAAGAGAGAGCGAGAAATAAAGAAATAAACAAATAGATAAAGAGCCGCATAAAGATACAGACACAATTACACGCACAGAGAGAGTGAGAGAGAGAGAGAGAGAGAGAGAGAGACACACACACTCAGAGAGAGAAAGAGAGACACACACACACTCAGAGAGTGAGACACACACACACACACAATCAGAGATGTTAGAGAAGAGACACACACTCAGAGAGTGAGAGAGAGATTGCAGTTCACGATAAGTACCTCTATCCTTCTCAGACAATGGCAAAAAATTTTTATTTTTACAGTTTCCCCTAAAGGGCTATCAAAAAACAAACAAACGTAGGTAGTAAAAAAAAAAACTGGCCAATTCGGCGAGTTTCTGTCGTGATTTTCAATAAGTCCACACGTGAAGCCTATTGGGTGATGCTCTGTGTTACAACAGTCAATATTTCCTCGCAAAGAGCCCCTTTTTAATCGTCTCCCCTCATGCTGAAAACCCCATCACACTATCAGCATCTGATCATCCGTCAATCTGAAAGTAAATTGAAGTAAATGGATGTCACTTCACGTTTCCAGTCAGTAGATCTCGTCGGCGACAGTCTGGACGCCGATCTTGTGTGGACATCGCTTTTTCTTGAAACAATCACGGTGAAGTATTGATCGCCACTCATAAGTAGGGATAGAACAAAAATTATCTCTTCTTCTCAGAAATTTTTTCCCCCTTTTTTCTTTTTTCCCCTTTTTTTTTTTCCCCCTTTTTTTTTTTTTTTTTCCCCCCCCAAAAAAACCCCCTTTTTTTTTTTTTTTTTTTTTTTTTTTTTTTTTTTTTTTTTTTTTTTTTTTTCCCCCCCCCCCTTTTCCTTTTTTTTTGGGGGGTTTTTCCCTTTTTTTCTTTTTTTTTCCCTTTTTTTTTTTCCCCCTTTTTTTCTTTTTTTTCCCTTTTTCTTTTTTTTTTTCTTTCTTTTTTTTTTCTCTTTTTTTTTTTTTTTTCTTTTCTTTTTCTTCTTTTTTCTTCTTTCCTCTTCTTTCTTTTTTTTTTTTCTCTTCTTCTTCTTCTTTTTTTTCTCTTCTTTTCTTTTCTTCTTCTTCTTCTTTTGGAGAGTCCAGTTCTGGAATTGTGTGTCATTGTGTTTGTTTCTGTGTGTATAAAGGGTAAGGGTAAATAGAAGGGGATCGACACTTTTTCCTCCTTTTTTTTTTCCCCCCAAATCCCCCAAAAAATTTCTTTACCCTTTGTTCTTCTTGTTTTTCTTCTTTTTCTTCATTTTCTTTTCTTTTCTTTTCTTTCTTCTCTTTTTTCTTCTTTTTTTCCCTTCTTCTTTCTTCCCTTTCTTCTTCTTCTTTTTTCTTCTTCTTTTTTTCTTCTTTTCCCTTTTTCCCTTTTCATTTTTCTTCTTCTTCTTTCTTCTTTTCTTCTTCTCTTCTTCTTCTTTTTTCCTTTGAAATTCTAGGCCCTCCTTCCTTCTTATGTTCAAAAAGAATTGTAAGCCTAATAAAATAAAGATTTTGCTTTCCCCCGAAAAAAAAAAAGGGCCCACCCCACCCACTTAATTAACTAAGCGGGGGGAAAGCTGGACAAAATTTAGGTAAAATTTCCGGGCCCCAAAAACACCTGCCCGTTTCTACTTTACGACCCAAGGGTTTTTAAACCTTTGGCTGCCCCTTTCCCCATTTCACAATGGTTTTACTTTAAACAGTGACCCGTTTTGGGGGCATGGGGTGGAAATCTGGCTAAAAGAAACAGTCCACATACCTCGACCCGGGTTAGGTTCCCAAAAACACTCTCTAAATAGAGTAGGTCACCTTTCATTCCCCGGTTTTGATGGGGGGTTTGATTTTAAAAGGTTACGGGTGTGTCCCGGTTTTGTTTTCCCTTTTTTCGATGTCTTGCAAATTTTTGTTTTTTCATTCCGAGAAAGAGGATTCCCGTACATAGGTTTTTCCAAACACTTTTTTAGGGGGGGTTTTGTTAGGACCATTTCTCCCTGTTTTTTTGGGGTGATAAAAGTGCGGGGGTGCTGAAATATACAACACGCGATATCAAAAGCATTGCGGAACAACCCCCCAACTTTTTACCCAAAATTTACCCCTGGTTAAACTTTCTAATCAAAGTAAAAAGTGTGTATATTGGGGGGTTTTTGTGGGGAAGGGGCCAAAGTTACTTTTCCTTGATTACAAGGGTTCAAAGAAATTTAAAGCGGGTAGGATAGAGTGTCTAAGCTTAGCCTGACTACATCAATGAAGGGACACTGTTAACGCTTTATTTAGGCTATAAACATGAACCAATCGGCACTGGGTGATTGACATGGTCGTGTTTGCTTCCAAGGACTTTGCCAGGCACACATTTTTAGGCTGGGTCAACCTGAGATCTAACGTCATTTTTGAAATCATCCGTCTTGATTCAGATTTGAAACTAAAAACCCTTTTTGGCCCCAAACGAACCCTCCTGTACCCGGGGGCCCATTTTTTTTAATACCATTTGGAACCTAAATTTTTACCCTGGAGTAAAAAATCTTCCATCAAGTAACCCCTTTTTAAAAGGGAAAAGTTTTCTAAAACAGTAGTTTTTTTCAACCCTTTAACCCCGGTAACCCCTTTAAAACGTTCCCCGGTTTTTGGGAAACCCCCCAACCCTTTCAATATTTTTGTTGCTATTCAAAAACTTAGTGGAAAATTGTGTTTTTTGGGGATGGTTTTGGGGCCCCCCCCTGGGGACCCGGGGGTTAGACTACAAATGGAACCCACCCACTCCCCGGTTGGGGAAACCCACTGATATATAAAAACATGTCGTTACTGTCTGTATTTACCAATGTAAGGGCGGTGTGAAGTTTTATGTTGTTCGTCCATTTATGTTGTTCGATTGATGCACTAGGCCAAAGTTTTTTTCAACCTTGGGTTTAAAAGGGGGCCCCCGATAGCCCAACCCAACCAAAAATTTGATGGCCCGGGTTTTTTTGTTTTAACTGAAAGCCAAAATATTACAATTTGGGGGGCTAAGCCTGTTTCTTAAAGTTGAAAAAAATCTTTTATATTGGGGTTGGGCCTTTTTTCTGAAAAGTATAGGGCGGATTTGTATTAAAATTTCAAATGCCCCCTATTTGGTTTTTAAATTTCGGGCATCGGGGGGGGGAAAAATCCCGTTTCCCCAAGAAAGTCGGGGAAAAAAAAACAAAATTTTGATTGCCCTTTTTAAATTTTAAAATTAAAAAACCCTTTCTTTTTATGTGATTTGTCGGGGCTTTTTTTTGCGGGTGCACCTGGTTTACTGCGGCCAGGTGGGCCCTGGGGAAGGGGTTTTTAAGAAAGCTGCACTAGTTTTCGAGGGAAAGACCGGTTAAATATTTTTTAAAGCTGAAATGGTGAAAAATTTGAAGGGTTCACGGTAGAGATACCAAGTAGGGCAGAAAAAAGGGCTAGTCCAGTGGTGGGGGACGGAATATTTCATCAGTGGGAAAAATCCAAACCAAAAGTTGGGGCCCAGATTGAACCTGTGGTGGTTTTCCGGGGGCCCGCTTTGTAAAAAGGGGAAAAAAAGCGTGTTTAAACAGGGGAGGGGAAACCCCAAAAAACCGATACAGGATTACCTTTTTTGTTGGACACATTCTCTTCTTCTTCATAACATTCACCGGCTGCAAACACCGTCGGAAAGTTCCGTTCCGTTTTTTTGTCCACATTTTTTGGGCCTTTTAACCCTTTCGTAATTTTAATTTGCGTGCCCCATCAGTTTTACAAGATTTTTGCTTTCTT
>CAJHNH020005881.1:0-16918 GCA_905116865.2 Candidula unifasciata | reverse complement strand
GATGGTTAAGCCGTTCCTGCAAGTTCTGATCAGTTTGAGCAAGAGCTGGGGAAGAATACAAAACTTCTTATAGTTCAGATCTGAATCGTTTGGAGCATTTCCAGGCCCCAACCAAGAATCCGAGAGCGCGTCTAGGCTAAGACAGTTTTCTGCAAGTTCTGATTCAGTTTGAGCAAGAGCTGGAGAAGAATACAAAACTCTTATGGTGTCAGATCTGAATCGTTTTGGAGCATTTCCAGGCCCAACCAGCATCCGATCAGCGTCTGGCTAAGCCGTTTCTGCAAGTTCTGATTCAGTTTGAGCAAGAGCTTGGAGAATAATACAAAACTCTTATGGTGTCAGATCTGAATCGTTTGGAGCATTTCCAGGCCCAACCAGCATCCGATCAGCGTCTGGCTAAGCCTTTTCTGCAAGTTCTGATTCAGTTTGAGCAAGAGCTGGAGAAGAATACAAAACTTCTTATGGTGTCAGATCTGAATCGTTTGGAGCATTTCCAGGCCCAACCAGCATCCGATCAGCGTCTGGCTAAGCCGTTTCTGCAAGTTCTGATTCAGTTTGAGCAAGAGCTGGAGAAGAATACAAAACTTCTTATGGTGTCAAATCTGAATCGTTTGGAGCATTTCCAGGCCCAACCAGCATCCTATCAGCGTCTGGCTAAGCCGTTTCTGCAAGTTCTGATTCAGTTTGAGCAAGAGCTGGAGAAGAATACAAAACTTCTTATGGTGACAGATCTGAATCGTTTGGAGCATTTCCAGGCCCAACCAGCATCCGATCAGCGTCTGGCTAAGCCGTTTCTGCAAGTTCTGATTCAGTTTGAGCAAGAGCTTAGGGAATATAGAAGAAGTTGAATAAAAAACTTCTTATGGTGTCAGATCTGAATCGTTTGGAGCATTTCCAGGCCCAACCAGCATCCGATCAGCGTCTGGTTAAGCCGTTTCTGCAAGTTCTGATTCAGTTTGAGCAAGAGCTGGAGAAGAATACAAAACTTCTATGGTTTCAGATCTGAATCGTTTGAAGCATTGACAGGCCCAAAACGCATCCGATCAGAGCGTGCTAGGCGGTTCTGCAAGTTCCTGAATCTGTTTTAGTCAGGAGCTGGAAGAAGACTACAAAACTTCTTAACTGTCAGCAATCGTTTGGAGCTTTCAGCGCCTGCAGCATCCGATTCAGCGTCTGCTAAGCCGTCCTGCAAGTTCATTTTGAGCAAGATGGGCTGGAGAAGAATACAAACTTTTAGTTGGTGTCAGATCTGAATCGTTTGGAGCATTTCCAGGCCCAACCAACAATCCGATCAGCGTCTGGCTAAAGCCGTTTCTGCAAGTTCTGATTCAGTTTGAGCAAGAGCTGGAGAAGAATACAAAAACTTTCTTATGGTGTCAGATCTGAATCGTTTGGAGCATTTCCAGGCCCAACCAACATCCTATCAGCGTCTGGTTAAGCAGTTTCTGCAAGTTCTATTCAGTTGACTAAGAGCTGGAGAAGATATACAAAAATTCTTATGGTGTCAGATCTGCCCAACGCATCCGTTTGGCTAGCATTTCTGCCAGTTGGCAAGAGTTACCAAAATTTTTGGGACAGATCGGAACCAGCATTTCGAGGCCATCAGATCCGCTCAGTTGGCTAAGCCGTTTCTGCAAGTTCTTATTCAGTTTTGACCAATAAGCTGGAGAAGAATACAAAAACTTCTTATGAAGAGTCAGATCTGGATCGTTTGGAGCATTGTTCATGCCCAACCAAACATCCCGATCAGCGTCTGGCTTAGCCGTTTCTGCAAGTTCTGATTCAGTTTGATCAAGAGTTGGAGAGAATACAAAACTCCTTATGGTTCAGATCTGAATCGTTTTGAGCATTTCAAGGCCCAACCAGCATCCGATCAGCGGGGTCTGGTTAAGCCGTTTCTGCAAGTTCTGATTCAGTTTGAGCAACAGCTGGAGAAGAATACAAAACTTCTTATAGTGTCAGATCGGAATCGTTTGGAGCATTTTAAAAGCCCCAACCAAACTCGCGATCAAGCGGGGGTGGGGGGGGGTTAACCTAAGACGTTTCTGCAAGTTCTGATTCAGTTTTGACCAAGAGCTGGAGAAGAATATAAAACTCTTATGTGTCAGATCTGAATCGTTTAAAGCATTTCCAGGCCCAACCCAGCATCAGGAACGATCAGCGTCTGGCTAAGCCGTTTCTGCAAGTTTCTGAGTTCAGTTTGAGCAAGAGCTGGAGAAGAATACAAAATTCTTATGGTGTCATATCTGAAATCGTTTGGAGCATTTTCCAGGCCCAACCAGCATCCGATCAGCGTCTGGCTAAGCCGTTTTCTGCAAGTCTGATTCATTTTGATGACCAGAGCTGGAGACAGAATACAAAAAACTTTTTAGGGTGAAACGGCTTAGCAAGACGCTGAATGCTTTTGAAATGCATTCAGATCCAGGTGTATTCTACCTGAATCGTTTGGACCAAGCATCCGATCAATCAGCGTCTGGCTAAGGCCGGTTTTTCTGCAAGTTCTGATTCAGTTTAAGCACGAGCTGGAAGAAGAATACAAAAAACTTCTTATGGTGTTCAGATACTGAATCGTTTGGAGCATTTCCATGGCCTAACCAGCATCCAATCAGCGTTTGGCTAAGCCGTTTTCTTTTCTGCAAGTTCTGATTCAGTTTGACCAAGAGCTAGAGAAGAACACAAAACTTCCTTATGGGTTTCAGATCTGAATCGTTTGAAGCATTTCCAGGCCGGCAACCAGCATCCCGATCAGCTGTTCTGGTTAAGCCGTTTCTATGCAAGTTCTGATTCAGTTTGAGCTAAGAGTGGAGAAGAATACAAACTTTCTTATGGTGTCAAGAATCGGAATCGTTTTGGAGCATTTTCAGGCCCAACAGCATCCGATCAGCGTCATGGCTAAGCCGCTTTCTGCAAGTTCTGATTCAGTTTGACTAAGAGCTGGAGAAGAATACAAAAACTTCTTATGGTGTCAGTATTCTGAATCGTTTTGAGCATTTTCCAGGCCCAACCAGTATCCGATCAGCGTCCTTGGTAAGCCGTTCCTGCAAGTTCTGATTCAGTTTGACTAAGTGCTGGAGAAAGAATCAAAACTTCTTATGGTGTTCAGATTTGAATTGTTTTGAGTATTTCCAGGCCGAACCATCCGGCATCCGATCCGCGTCTAACTAAGAAGCCTTTCTGCAAGGTCTGATTCAGTTTGCCAAGATCTGGAGAGGAATACAAAACTCTTATGGTGTCAGATCTGAAATCGTTTGGAGCATTTTCCAGGCCGTACCAGTACCCGATCACGACTGGTTAAGCCTTTCTGCCAAGTTTGATTCAGTCTTGAGCCAGGAGCAAGAATACAAAACTTCTTATGGTGTCAGATCTGAATCGTTTCGAGCATTTCCGAGACCAAACAGCATCGGATTAGCGTCTGGCTAAGCCGTTTCAGCAAGTTATGATTCAGTTTAAACAAGAGCTGGAGAAGAATACAAAACTTCTTATGGTGTCAGATCTGAATCGTTTGGAGCATTTCCAGGCCCAACCAGCATCCGATCAGCGTCTGGCTAAGCCGTTTCTGCAAGTTTTTTGAGCAAGAATGATTCAGTTTGAGCAAGAGCTTGAGAAGAATACAAAACTTCTTATGGTGTCAGATCTGAATCGTTTGGAGCATTTCCAGGCCCAACCAGCATCCGATCAGCGTCTGGCTAAGCCGTTTTCTGCTGCAAGTTCTGATTCAGTTTGAGCAAGAGCTGGAGAAGAATACAAAACTTCTTATGGTGTCAGATCTGAATCGTTTGGAGCATTTCCAGGCCCAACCAGCATCCGATCAGCGTCTGGCTAAGCCGTTTCTGCAAGTTCTGATTCAGTTTTAGCAAGAGCTGGAGAAGAATACAAAACTTCTTATGGTGTCAGATCTGAATCGTTTGGAGCATTTCCAGGCCCAACCAGCATCCGATCAGCGTCTGGCTAAGCCGTTTCTGCAAGTTCTGATTCAGTTTGAGCAAGAGCTGGAGAAGAATACAAAACTTCTTATGGTGACAGATCTGAATCGTTTGGAGCATTTCCAGGCCCAACCAGCATCCGATCAGCGTCTGGCTAAGCCGTTTCTGCAAGTTCTGATTCAGTTTGAGCAAGAGCTGGAGAAGAATACAAAACTTCTTATGGTGTCAGATCTGAATCGTTTTGGAGCATTTCCAGGCCCAACCAGCATCCGATCAGCGTCTGGCTAAGCCGTTTCTGCAAGTTCTGATTCAGTTTGAGCAAGAGCTGGAGAAGAATACAAAACTTCTTATGGTGTCAGATCTGAATCGTTTGGAGCATTTTCCAGGCCCAACCAGCATCCGATCAGCGTCTGGCTAAGCCGTTTCTGCAAGTTCTGATTCAGTTTGAGCAAGAGCTGGAGAAGAATACAAAACTTCTTATAGGTGTCAGATCTGAATCGTTTGGAGCATTTTCCAGGCCCAACCAGCATCCGATCAGCGTCTGGCTAAGCCGTTTCTGCAAGTTCTGATTCAGTTTGAGCAAGAGCTGGAGAAGAATACAAAACTTCTTATGTATGGTGTCAGATCTGAATCGTTTGGAGCATTTCCAGGCCCAACCAGCATCCGATCAGCGTCTGGCTAAGCCGTTTCTGCAAGTTCTGATTCAGTTTGAGCAAGAGCTGGAGAAGAATACAAAACTTCTTATGGTGTCAGATCTGATCGTTTGGAGCATTTCCAGGCCCAACCAGCATCCCGATCAGCGTCTGGCTAAGCCGTTTCTGCAAGTTCTGATTCAGTTTGAGCAAGAGCTGGAGAAGAATACAAAACTTCTTATGGTGTCAGATCTGAATCGTTTGAGCATTTTTCCAGCCCAACAGCATCCGATCAGCGTCTGGCTAAGCCGTTTCTGCAAGTTCTGATTCAGTTTGAGCAAGAGCTGGAGAAGAATACAAAACTTCTTATAGTGTCAGATCTGAATCGTTTGGAGCATTTCCAGGACCAACCAGCATCCGATCAGCGTCTGGCTAAGCCGTTTCTGCAAGTTCTGATTCAGTTTGAGCAAGAGCTGGAGAAGAATACAAAACTTCTTATAGTTCTTATCGTTTCAGCATTTCCAGAACCGTTTCGATCAGCGTCTGGCTAAGCCGTTTCTGCAAGTTCTGATTCAACCAAGCATCCGATCAAAACGTCTTATGGCTAATCCGTCGTTTGGAGCATTTCCTGCAAGTTCTGATTCAAGTTTCTGCAAGTTCAATTCAGTTTGAGCAGAGAGCTGGAAGAATACAAAACTTCTTATAGTGTCAGATCTGAATCGTTTTGAGCATTTCCAGGCCCAACCAGCATCCGATCAGCGTCTGGCTAAGCCGTTTCTGCAAGTTCTGATTCAGTTTGAGCAAGAGCTGGAGAAGAATACAAAACTTCTTATGGTGTCAGATCTAAATCGTTTGGAGCATTTCCAGGCCCAACCAGCATCCGATCAGCGTCTGGCTAAGCCGTTTCTGCAAGTTCTGATTCAGTTTGAGCAAGAGCTGGAGAAGAATACAAAACTTCTTATAGTGTCAAGATCTGAATCGTTTGGAGCATTTCCAGGCCCAACCAGCATCCGATCAGCGTCTGGCTAAGCCGTTTCTGCAAGTTCTGATTCAGTTTGAGCAAGAGCTGGAGAAGAATACAAAACTTTCTTATGGTGTCAGATCGGAATCGTTTGAGCATTTCCAGGCCCAACCAGCATCCGATCAGCGTCTGGCTAAGCCGTTTCTGCAAGTTCTGATTCAGTTTGAGCAAGAGCTGGAGAAGAATACAAAACTTCTTATGGTGACAGATCTGAATCGTTTGAAGCATTTCCAGGCCCAACCAGCATCCGATCAGCGTCTGGCTAAGCCGTTTCTGCAAGTTCTGATTCAGTGAGCAAGAGCTGGAGAAGAATACAAACTTTCTTATAGTGTGTCAGATCTGAATCGTTTGAGCATTTCCCAGGCCCAACCAGCATCCGATCAGCGTCTGGCTAAGCCGTTTCTGCAAGTTCTGATTCAGTTTGAGCAAGAGCTGGAGAAGAATACAAAACTTCTTATGGTGTCAGATCTGAATCGTTTGGAGCATTTCCAGGCCCAACCAGCATCCGATCAGCGTCTGGCTAGCCGTTTTCTGCAAGTTCTGATTCAGTTTGAGCAAGAGCTTGAGAAGAAGAATACAAAACTTCTTATGGTGTCAGATCTGAATCGTTTAGAGCATTTACAGGCCCAACCAGCATCCGATCAGCGTCTGGCTAAGCCGTTTCTGCAAGTTCTGATTCAGTTTGAGCAAGAGCTGGAGAAGAATACAAAACTTCTTATGGTATCAGATCTGAATCGTTTGAGCATTTTCCCAGGCCCAACCAGCATCCGATCAGCGTCTGGCTAAGCCGTTTTCTGCAAGTTCTGATTCAGTTTGAGCAAGAGCTCGAGAAGAATACAAAACTTCTTATGGTGTCAGATCTGAATCGTTTAGAGCATTTCCAGGCCCAACCAGCATCCGATCAGCGTCTGGCTAAGCCGTTTCTGCAAGTTCTGATTCAGTTTGAGCAAGAGCTGGAGAAATATACAAAACTTCTTATGGTGTCAGATCTGAATCGTTTGGAGCATTTCCAGGCCCAACCAGCATCCGATCAGCGTCTGGCTAAGCCGTTTCTGCAAGTTCTGATTCAGTTTGAGCAAGAGCTGGAGAAGAATACAAAACTTCTTATGGTGTCAGATCTGAATCGTTTGGGGCATTTCCAGGCCCAACCAGCATCCGATCAGCGTCTGGCTAACCCGTTTCTGCAAGTTTTGATTCAGTTTGAGCAACAGAATGAAAAGAATACAAAACTTCTATGGTGTCAGATCTGAATCGTTTGGAGCATTTCCAGGCAATACATGCATCCGATCAGCGTTTGGCTAAGCCGTTTCTGCAAGTTCTGATTCAGTTTGACCAAGAGCTGGAGAAGAATACAAAACTTCTTATGGTGTCAGATCTGAATCGTTTGGAGCATTTCCATGCCCAACCAACATCCGATCAGCGTCTGGCTAAGCCGTTTCTGCAAGTTCTGATTCAGTTTGAGCAAGAGCTGTTTGAGAGTTTGAAAGAATACAAAACTTCTTATGGTGTCAGATCTGAATCGTTTGGAGCATTTCCAGGCCCCAACCAGCATCCGATCAGCGTCTGGCTAAGCGTTTCTTCTACAATTGTTTGATTCAGTTTGTGCAATAGTTTGAAAGAATTCAGACCTTCTTATTGTTTCAAGATCTAAATCGTTGAGAGCATTTACCAAGCCCAATCAGCATCTGATGCAGCGTCTGGCTAAGCCATTTCTTTCTGCAACTTCTGATTTCAGTTTGAGCAAGAGCTGGAGAGAATATACCAAACTTCTTTTCGTGAGCAGATTTGAATCGTTTGGAGCATCTCCAGTGCTGAACCATCATCTGATAAAGCGTTCTGGCTAAGCCGTTCCAGCAAGTTCTGATTCAGTTCAAGCAAGAAGGTTTTTTAAGAACACAAAACTTCCTGAATGGTGATCAGATCTGAAACGTTAGCAGTCTTTCCAGACCCAACCAGCATCCGATCAGGTCTGCCTAAGCCGTTTCTTGTCTGCAGTTCTCATTGACTTTGAGCAAGAGGTTTGGGAGAAGAATACAAAACTTCTCATAGTGTTAGATCTGAATATTCTATAGCATTTCCAGGCCCAGATCAGCACCCGATCAGCGTCTGGCTAAGCCGTTTCGCAAATTCTGATTTAGTTTAAGCAAGTGCGTGGGAGAAAAATAAAACAAAAACTTTCTTATGGTGACAGATCTGAATCGTGTTGAGAACTCATTTGAAGGCCAAACCAGCATCCGATAAGCGTATGGATACAACCGTTTTCTGCAAGTTCTGATTCAGTTTGAGCAAGAGCTGGATGAAGAAAGACCAAAACTTCTTATAGTAAGACAGATCTGAATCGTTTGAAGAATTTCAGGACACAACCAGCATTCCGATCAGGCGTTTGGTCTAAGCCGTTTTCTGGCAAGTTTCTGATTTAGTTTGAGCAAGAGTTTGGGAAGATAAAATACAAAACTTTCTTATAGCGTAAGATCGGAATCGTTTAGATCATTTTCAAGTCCAAAACAAGCATCCGATCAGCGTCCTGGGATAAGCCGTTTTCTGCAGTTTCCTGATTCAGGGTTGATCAAGAGCTGGTGAAGATTATTAAAACTTCTTTTATATTGACAGATCCTGGAACATAGTTTTTGAAGCATTGCCTGGACCTAAACCATCATCCGATCAGCGTCCTGGCTAAACCGTTTCTGAAATTTCTGATTTCCGTATATGAGCAAGAGTTTGGGGAAGAATACAGAACTTGCTATGGGGTTAGATCGGATTCGCTAGAGAGCATTCTCCAGGCACAACCAGAATCGATCAGCGTCCTGACTAAGCCGTTTCCTGCAAATCTGATTCAGTTTGAAGCAAGAGCTAGAGAAGAATACAAACTTCTTATGGTGTCAGATCTGAATCGTTTGGAAGCATTTCCAGGCCCAACCAGCAGCGTCTGGCTCCGATCAGCGTCTGGCTAAGCCGTTTCTTATGCGTGCAAGTCTGATTCAGTTTTCCAGCAAGAGATCAGGAGAAGAATACAAAACTTCTTATTCAGTTTGAGCAGATCTGAATCGTTTCTGAATCGTTTGGAGCATTTCCAGGCCCAACCAGCATCCGATCAGCGTCTGGCTAAGCCGTTTCTGCAAGTTCTGATTCAGTTTGAGCAAGAGCTGGAGAAGAATACAAAACTCTCTTATGGTGTCAGATCTGAATCGTTTTGGAGCATTTCCAGGCCCAACAGCATCCGATCAGCGTCTGGCTTAAGCCGTTTCTGCAAGTTCTGATTCAGTTTGAGCAAGAGCTGGAGAAGAATACAAAACTTCTTATAGTGTCAGATCTGAATCGTTTGGAGCATTTCCAGGCCCAACCAGCATCCGATCAGCGTCTGGCTAAGCCGTTTCTGCAAGTTCTGATTCAGTTTGAGCAAGAGCTGGAAAAAGAATACAAAACTTCTTATGGTGTCAGATCTGAATCGTTTGGAGCATTTCCAGGCCCAACCAGCATCCGATCAGCGTCTGGCTAAGCCGTTTCTGCAAGTTCTGATTCAGTTTGAGCAAGAGCTGGAGAAGAATACAAAACTTCTTATGGTGTCAGATCTGAATCGTTTGGAGCATTTCCGGGCCCAACCAGCATCCGATCAGCGTCTGGCTAAGCCGTTTCTGCAAGTTCTGATTCAGTTTGAGCAAGAGCTGGAGAAGAATACAAAACTTCTTATGGTGTCAGATCTGAATCGTTTGGAGCATTTCCAGGCCCAACCAGCATCCGATCAGCGTCTGGCTAAGCCGTTTCTGCAAGTTCTGATTCAGTTTGAGCAAGAGCTGGAGAAGAATACAAAACTTCTTATGGTGTCAGATCTGAATCGTTTGGAGCATTTCCAGGCCAAACCAGCATCCGATCATCGTCTGGTTAAGCCGTTTCTGCAAGTTCTGATTCAGTTTGAGCAAGAGCTGGAAAAGAATACATTTCTTATGGTGTCAGATCTGAATCGTTTGGAGCATTTCCAGGCCAAACCAGCATCCGATCAGCGTCTGGCTAAGCCGTTTCTGCAAGTTCTGATTCAGTTTTTAGCAAGAGGTTATAAAGAATACAAAACTTCTTATGGTGTCAGATCTGAATCGTTTGGAGCATTTCCAGGCCCAACCAGCATCCGATCAGCGTCTGGCTAAGCCGTTTCTGCAAGTTCTGATTCAGTTTGAACAAGAGCTGGAGAAGAATACAAACTTCTTTTGGTGTCAAATCTGAATCGTTTGGAGCATTTCCAGGCCCAACCAGCATCCGATCAGCGTCTGGCTAAGCCGTTTCTGCAAGTTCTGATTCAGTTTGAGCAAGAGCTGGAGAAGAATACAAAACTTCTTATGGTGTCAGATCTGAATCGTTTGGAGCATTTCCAGGCCCAACCAGCATCCGATCAGCGTCTGGCTAAGCCGTTTCTGCAAGTTCTGATTCAGTTTGAGCAAGAGCTGGAGAAGAATACAAAACTTCTTATGGTGTCAGATCTGAATCGTTTGAAGCATTTCCAGGCCCAAACAGCATCCGATCAGCGTCTGGCTAAGCCGTTTCTGCAAGTTCTGATTCAGTTTGAGCAAGAGCTGGAGAAGAATACAAAACTTCATATAGTGTCAGATCTGAATCGTTTGGAGCATTTCCAGGCCCAAACCAGCATCCGATCAGCGTCTGGCTAAGCCGTTTCTGCAAGTTCTGATTCAGTTTGAGCAAGAGCTTTGGGAAGAATACAAAACTTCTTATAGTGTCAGATCTGAATCGTTTGGAGCATTTCCAGGCCCAACCAGCATCCGATCAGCGTCTGGCTAAGCCGTTTCTGCAAGTTCTGATTCAGTTTGAGCAAGAGCTGGAGAAGAATACAAAACTTCTTATAGTGTCAGATCTGAATCGTTTGAAGCATTTCCAGGCCCAACCAGCATCCGATCAGCGTCTGGCTAAGCCGTTTCTGCAAGTTCTGATTCAGTTTGAGCAAGAGCTGGAGAAGAATACAAAACTTCTTATGGTGTCAGATCTGAATCGTTTTAGAGCATTTCCAGCCCAACCAGCATCCGATCAGCGTCTGGCTAAGCCGTTTCTTCTGCAAGTTCTGATTCAGTTTGAGCAAGAGCTGGAGAAAGAATACAAAACTTCTTATGGTGTCAGATCTGAATCGTTTGGAGCATTTTCCAGGCCCAACCAGCATCCGATCAGCGTCTGGCTAAGCCGTTTCTGCAAGTTCTGATTCAGTTTGAGCAAGAGCTGGAGAAGAATACAAAACTTCTTATAGTGTCAGATCTGAATCGTTTGAGCATTTCCAGGCCCAACCAGCATCCGATCAGCGTCTGGCTAAGCCGTTTCTGCAAGTTCTGATTCAGTTTGAGCAAGAGCTGGAGAAGAATACAAAACTTCTTATGGTGTCAGATCTGAATCGTTTGGAGCATTTCCAGGCCCAACCAGCATCCGATCAGCGTCTGGCTAAGCCGTTTCTGCAAGTTCTGATTCAGTTTGAGCAAGAGCTGGAGAAGAATACAAAACTTCTTATAGTGTCAGATCTGAATCGTTTGGAGCATTTCCAGGCCCAACCAGCATCCGATCAGCGTCTGGCTAAGCCGTTTCTGCAAGTTCTGATTCAGTTTGAGCAAGAGCTGGAGAAGAATACAAAACTTCTTATGGTGTCAGATCTGAATCGTTTGGAGCATTTCCAGGCCCAACCAGCATCCGATCAGCGTCTGGCTAAGCCGTTTCTGCAAGTTCTGATTCAGTTTGAGCAAGAGCTGGAGAAGAATACAAAACTACTTATGGTGACAGATCTGAATTGTTTGGAGCATTTCCAGGCCCAACCAGCATCCGATCAGCGTCTGGCTAAGCCGTTTCTGCAAGTTCTGATTCAGTTTGAGCAAGAGCTGGAGAAGAATACAAAACTTCTTATAGTGTCAGATCTGAATCGTTTGGAGCATTTCCAGGCCCAACCAGCATCCGATCAGCGTCTGGCTAAGCCGTTTCTGCAAGTTCTGATTCAGTTTGAGCAAGAGCTGGAGAGGAATACAAAACTTCTTATGGTGACAGATCTGAATCGTTTGAAGCATTTCCAGGCCCAACCAGCATCCGATCAGCGTCTGGCTAAGCCGTTTTCTGCAAGTTCTGATTAAGTTTGAGCAAGAGCTGGAAAAGAATACAAAACTTCTTCTGGTGTCAGATCTGAATAGTTTGGAACATTTCCTGGCCCAACCAGCATCCGATCAGCGTCTGGCTAAGCCGTTTCTGCAAGTTCTGATTCAGTTTGAGCAAGAGCTGGAGAAGAATACAAAACTTCTTATAGTGTCAGATCTGAATCGTTTGCAGCATTTCTAGGCCAAACCAGCATCCGATCAGCGTCTGGCTAAGCCGTTTCTGCAAGTTCTGATTCAGTTTGAGCAAGAGTTTGGGAAGAATACAAAACTTCTTATGGTGTCAGATCTGAATCGTTTGGAGCATTTCCAGGCCCAACCAGCATCCGATCAGCGTCTGGCTAAGCCGTTTCTGCAAGTTCTGATTCAGTTTTAGCAAGAGCTGGAGAAGAATACAAAACTTCTTATAGGTGTCAGATCTGAATCGTTTGGAGCATTTCCAGGCCAACCAGCATCCGATCAGCGTCTGGCTAAGCCGTTTCTGCAAGTTCTGATTCAGTTTGAGCAAGAGCTGGAGAAGAATACAAAACTTCTTATGGTGTCAGATCTGAATCGTTTGGAGCATTTCCAGGCCCAACCAGCATCCGATCAGCGTCTGGCTAAGCCGTTTCTGCAAGTTCTGATTCAGTTTGAGCAACAGATAGAAGAAAATACAAAACTTCTTATGGTGTCAGATCTGAATCGTTTGGAGCATTTCCAGGCCCAACCAGCATCCGATCAGCGTCTGGCTAAGCCGTTTCTGCAAGTTCTGATTCAGTTTGAGCAAGAGTTTGGGAAGAATACAAAAGTTCTTTATAGTGTCAGATCTGAATCGTTTGGAGCATTTCCAGGCCCAACCAGCATCCGATCAGCGTCTGGCTAAGCCGTTTCTGCAAGTTCTGATTCAGTTTGAGCAAGAGCTGGAGAAGAATACAAAACTTCTTATGGTGTCAGATCTGAATCGTTTGGAGCATTTCCAGGCCCAACCAGCATCCGATCAGCGTCTGGCTAAGCCGTTTCTGCAAGTTCTGATTCAGTTTGAGCAAGAGCTGGAGAAGAATACAAAACTTCTTATAGTGTCAGATCTGAATCGTTTTGAGCATTTTCCAGGCCCAACCAGCATCCGATCAGCGTCTGGCTAAGCCGTTTCTGCAAGTTCTGATTCAGTTTGAGCAAGAGCTGGAGAAGAATACAAAACTTCTTATGGTGACAGATCTGAATCGTTTGGAGCATTTGCAGGCCCAACCAGCATCCGATCAGCGTCTGGCTAAGCCGTTTTTCTGCAAGTTCTGATTCAGTTTGAGCAAGAGCTGGAGAAGAATACAAAACTTCTTATGGTGTCAGATCTGAATCGTTTGGAGCATTTCCAGGCCCAACCAGCATCCGATCAGCGTCTGGCTAAGCCGTTTCTGCAAGTTCTGATTCAGTTTGAGCAAGAGTTGGAAGAATACAAAACTTCTTATAGGTGTCAGATCTGAATCGTTTTGGAGCATTTCCAGGCCCAACCAGCATCCGATCAGCGTCTGGCTAAGCCGTTTCTGCAAGTTCTGATTCAGTTTGAGCAAGAGCTGGAGAAGAATACAAACTTCTTATAGTGTCAGATCTGAATCGTTTGAGAGCATTTCCAGGCCCAACCAGCATCCGATCAGCGTCTGGCTAAGCCGTTTCTGCAAGTTCTGATTCAGTTTGAGCAAGAGTTTGGGAAGAATACAAAACTTCTTATGGTGTCAGATCTGAATCGTTTGAAGCATTTCCAGGCCCAACCAGCATCCGATCAGCGTCTGGCTAAGCCGTTTCTGCAAGTTCTGATTCAGTTTGAGCAAGAGCTGGAGAAGAATACAAAACTTCTTATAGTGTCAGATCTGAATCGTTTGGAGCATTTTCAGGCCCAACCAGCATCCGATCAGCGTCTGGCTAAGCAAGCCCGTTTTTGCTGCAAGTTCTGATTCAGTTTGAGCAGAGCTGGAGAAGAATACAAAACTTCTTATGGTGTCAGATCTGAATCGTTTGGAGCATTTCCAGGCCCAAACAGCATCCGATCAGCGTCTGGCTAAGCCGTTTCTGCAAGTTCTGATTCAGTTTGAGCAAGAGCTGGAGAAGAATACAAAACTTCTTATGGTGTCAGATCTGAATCGTTTGGAGCATTTCCAAGCCCAACCAGCATCCGATCAGCGTCTGGCTAAGCCGTTTCTGCAAGTTCTGATTCAGTTTGAGCAAGAGCTGGAGAAGAATACAAAACTTCTTATAGTGACAGATCTGAATCGTTTGGAGCATTTCCAGGCCCAACCAGCATCCGATCAGCGTCTGGCTAAGCCGTTTCTGCAAGTTCTGATTCAGTTTGAGCAAGAGCTGGAGAAGAATACAAAACTTCTTATAGTGTCAGATCTGAATCGTTTGAGAGCATTTCCAGGCCCAACCAGCATCCGATCAGCGTCTGGCTAAGCCGTTTCTGCAAGTTCTGATTCAGTTTGAGCAAGAGCTGGAGAAGAATACAAAACTTCTTATGGTGTCAGATCTGAATCGTTTGGAGCATTTTCAGGCCCAACCAGCATCCGATCAGCGTCTGGCTAAGCCGTTTCTGCAAGTTGATGATTCAGTTGAGCAAGAGCTGGAGAAGAATACAAAACTTGTTATTGTGACAGATCTGAATCGTTTGAAGCATTTTCAGCCCAACCAGCATCCGATCAGCGTCTGTCTGGCTAAGCCGTTTCTGCAAGTTCTGATTCAGTTTGAGCAAGAGCTGGAGAAGAATACAAAACTTCTTATAGTGTCAGATCTGAATCGTTTGAGCATTTCCAGGCCCAACCAGCATCCGATCAGCGTCTGGCTAAGCCGTTTCTGCAAGTTCTGATTCAGTTTGAGCAAGAGCTGGAGAAGAATACAAAACTTCTTATAGTGTGTCAGATCTGAATCGTTTGAGCATTTCCAGGCCCAACCAGCATCCGATCCGATCAGCGTCTGGCTAAGCCGTTTCTGCAAGTTCTGATTCAGTTTGAGCAAGAGCTGGAAAAGAATACAAAACTTCTTATGGTGACAGATCTGAATCGTTTGAAGCATTTTCTAGGCCCAACCAGTATCCGCTCAGCGTCTGGCTAAGCCGTTTCTGCAAGTTCTGATTCAGTTTAAGCAAGAGCTGTATAAGAATACAAAACTTTTTATGGTGTCAGATCTGAATCGTTTGGAGCATTTCCAGGCACAACCAGCATCCGATCAGCGTCTGGCTAAGACGTTTCTGCAAGTTCTGATTAAGTTTGAGCAAGAGTTTGAGAAGAATACAAAACTTCTTATAGCGTTAGATCTGTATCGTTTGGAACATTTCCAGGCAGAACAGGCATCCGATCAGCGTCTGGCTAAGACGTTTCTGCAAGTTCTGATTCAGTTCGAGCAAGAGCTGGAGAAGAATACAAAACTTCTTATGGTGTCAGATCTGAATCGTTTGGAGCATTTCCAGGCCCAACCAGCATCCGATCAGCGTCTGGCTAAGCGTTTCTGCAAGTTCTGATTCAGTTTGAGCAAGAGAGCTGGAAAAATACAAAACTTCTTATAGTGTCAGATCTGAATCGTTTGGAGCATTTTCAGGCCCCAACCAGCATCCGATCAGCGTCTGGCTAAGCCGTTTCTGCAAGTTCTGATTCAGTTTGAGCAAGAGCTGGAGAAGAATACAAAACTTCTTATAGTGTCAGATCTGAATCGTTTGGAGCATTTCCAGGCCCAACCAGCATCCGATCAGCGTCTGGCTAAGCCGTTTCTGCAAGTTCTGATTCAGTTTGAGCAAGAGCTGGAGAAGAATACAAAACTTCTTATAGTGTCAGATCTGAATCGTTTTGAGCATTTCCAGGCCCAACCAGCATCCGATCAGCGTCTGGCTAAGCCGTTTCTGCAAGTTCTGATTCAGTTTGAGCAAGAGCTGGAGAAGAATACAAAACTTCTTATGGTGTCAGATCTGAATCGTTTGGAGCATTTCCAGGCCCAACCAGCATCCGATCAGCGTCTGGTTAAGCCGTTTCTGCAAGTTCTGATTCAGTTTGAGCAAGAGCTGGAGAAGAATACAAAACTTCTTATGGTGTCAGATCTGAATCGTTTGAAGCATTTCCAGGCCCAACCAGCATCCGATCAGCGTCTGGCTAAGCCGTTTCTGCAAGTTCTGATTCAGTTTGAGCAAGAGCTGGAGAAGAATACAAAACTTCTTATGGTGTCAGATCTGAATCGTTTGGAGCATTTCCAGGCCCAACCAGCATCCGATCAGCGTCTGGCTAAGCCGTTTCTGCAAGTTCTGATTCAGTTTGAGCAAGAGTTTGGAGAAGAATACAAAACTTCTTATGGTGTCAGATCTGAATCGTTTGAAGCATTTCCAGGCCCAACCAGCATCCGATCAGCGTCTGGCTAAGCCGTTTCTGCAAGTTCTGATTCAGTTTGAGCAAGAGCTGAGAAAGAATACAAAACTCTTATAGGTGTCAGATCTGAATCGTTTGAGCATTTCCAGGCCCAACCAGCATCCGATCAGCGTCTGGCTAAGCCGTTTCTGCAAGTTCTGATTCAGTTTGAGCAAGAGCTGGAGAAGAATACAAAACTTCTTATGGTGACAGATCTGAATCGTTTAGAGCATTTCCAGGCCCAACCAGCATCCGATCAGCGTCTGGCTAAGCCGTTTCTGCAAGTTCTGATTCAGTTTGAGCAAGAGCTGGAGAAGAATACAAAACTTCTTATGGTGACAGATCTGAATCGTTTGGAGCATTTTCCGTTAATGGTGTCAGATCTGAATCCTTTGAGCTTTTCCCAGGCCCAACCAACATCCGATCAGCATACTGGTTAAGCGTTTCGCCCTCTTTCATTTTGAAGAGAGCTGGAGAAGATAAAAATTTTTCCTTAGGGTGTCAATCTAAATCTTTTAAAAGCTTTGCCAGGCCAAAACCAGCATCGATCAGCGTTGCTAACCCGTACAGCAAGTATGTTTCACTTGAAAAAGCAAGAGGAATAAAAAACTTCTTTGGTGAAAAATCTGAATTTTTTTGGGGGATTTCCGGCCAACCCATCCGACAGCTTCGGCTAGCTGTTTTTGCAAGTTCTGATTCATTTTACCAAGAGCGGAAAAGAATACAAAACTTCTTAGGGTGTCGATCGAATCTTTTTGGAGCTTTCCAGGCCCACCCAGCATCCATCATGTTGGCTAACCCTTTCTGCAAGTCCTGACTTTTTAGACAAGGCGGGAAAAGTATACAAAATTTCTTTGGGTCAGACCTG
>CAJHNH020005880.1:0-16953 GCA_905116865.2 Candidula unifasciata | reverse complement strand
GATTTTGGCCAAACGCGAAAGGCATAAATTCAGGAAAAATGTCACTTGTGGTCATTTTTATGTTATAACAATTGAGGACACTAACAAGTTGTTAGGACATTTCTTCGTAAAATTTGTTTTTCACTTTTATCTTATCTATTTTTCTGTCACCTATGAGCTCCAAAGTGTCCAATTTCTCATCTAGAGTATCTCGTCAAGTGTGAAATGATAGACTGAGACTAAATTGGCAACTTTTTTGCAAATATTATTTTGGCCAAACGCGTAAGGCATAAATTCTGCAAAATTGTCACTTGTGGTCATTTTTATGTTATCTCAATTGTTGCCCCCAGATTGTACAAAAATGCCAAATCAGACATCCAGTTTAACTACTATGCATCTAGCGTGTCTATTCATGTGTAAAAATTATTGTCTGGGACTCAATGTTTAGTGGTAGGACACAAACAAGTTGTTAGGAACATTTCTTCGTAAAATTTGTTTTTCACTTTTATCTTATCTATTTTTCTGTCACCAACGAGCTCCAAAGTGTCCAATTTATCATCTAGAGTATCTCGTCAAGTTTGAAATGATAGACTGAGACTAAATTGGCAACTTTTTAAAAATATGATTTTGGCCAAACGAGAATGTCATAAATTCTGAAAAATGTCACTTGTGGTCAAACTTATGTTATCTCAATTGTTGCCCCCAGATTGTACCAAAATGCCAAATCAGACATCCAGTTTAACTACTCTGCATCTAGCGTGTCTATTCATGTGTAAAAATTATTGTCTGGGACTCACTGTTTAGTGGTAGGACACAAACAAGTTGTTAGGAACAATTCTTCGTAAAATTTGTTTTTCAATTTTATCTTATCTATTTTTCTGTCACCTATGAGCTCCAAAGTGTCCAAATTCTCATCTAGAGTATCTCGTCAAGTGTGAAATGATAGACTGAGACTAAATTGGCAACTTTTTGGAGAAAATGATTTTGGCCAAACGCGAAAGGCATAAATTCTGGAAAAATGTCACTTGTGGTCATTTTTATGTTATCTCAATTGTTGCCCCCAGATTGTACCAAAAATGCCAAATCAGACATTCAGTTTACCTACTCTGCATCTAGCGTGTCTATTCAAGCGTAAAAAAATTGTCTGGGACTCAATGTTTAGTGGTAGGACACTAACAAGTTGTTAGGAACATTTCTTCGTAAAATTTGTTTTTCACTTTTATCTTATCTATTTTTCTGTCACCTATGAGCTCCAAAGTGTCCAATTTCTCATCTAGAGTATCTCGTCAAGTGTGAAATGATAGACTGAGACTAAATTGGCAACTTTTTTGCAAATATTATTTTGGCCAAACGCGTAAGGCATAAATTCTGCAAAAAAATGTCACTTGTGGTCATTTTTATGTTATCTCAATTGTTGCCCCCAGATTGTACAAAAATGCCAAATCAGACATCCAGTTTAACTACTCTGCATCTAGCGTGTCTATTCATGTGTAAAAATAATTGTCTGGGACTCAATGTTTAGTGGTAGGACACAAACAAGTTGTTAGGAACATTTCTTCGTAAAATTTGTTTTTTCACTTTTATCTTATCTATTTTTCTGTCACCTATGAGCTCCAAAGTGTCCAATTTCTCATCTAGAGTATCTCGTCAAGTGTGAAATGATAGACTGAGACTAAATTGGCAACTTTTTTGCAAATATATTTTTTTGCCAAACGCGAAAGGCATAAATTCTGCTAAATTGTCACTGGTGGTCATTTTAAGGTTATCTCAATTGTTGCCCCCAGATTGTACTAAAATGCCAAATCAGACATTTAGTTTACCTACTCTGCATCTAGAGTGTCTATTCATGTGTAAAAATAATTGTCTGGGACTCACTGTTTAGTGGTAGGACACAAACAAGTTGTTAGGAACATTTCTTCGTAAAATGTGTTTTTCACTTTTATCTTATCTATTTTTTCTGTCACCTATGAGCTCCAAAGTGTCCAATTTATTATCTAGAGTATCTCGTCAAGTGTGAAATGATAGACTGAGACTAAATTGGCAACTTTTTTGCAAATATGATTTTGGCCAAACGCGAAAGGCATAAATTCTGCTAAATAGTCACTTGTGGTCATTTTTATGTTATCTAAATTGTTGCCCCCAGATTGTACCAAAATGCCAAATCAGACATCCAGTTTAACTACTCTGCATCTAGCGTGTCTATTCATGTGTAAAAATAATTGTCTGGGACTCACTGTTTAGTGGTAGGACACAAACAAGTTGTTAGGAACAATTCTTCGTAAAATTTGTTTTTCACTTTTATCTTATCTATTTTTCTGTCACCTATGAGCTCCAAAGTGTCCAATTTCTCATCTAGAGTATCTCGTCAAGTGTGAAATGATAGACTGAGACTAAATTGGCAACTTTTTGGAAAATATGATTTTGGCCAAACGCGAAAGGCATAAATTCTGGAAAAATGTCACTTGTGGTCATTTTTATGTTATCTCAATTGTTGCCCCCAGATTGTACCAAAATGCCAAATCAGACATTCAGTTTACCTACTCTGCATCTAGCGTGTCTATTCATGTGTAAAATAATTGTCTGGGACTCAATGTTTAGTGGTAGGACACAACAAGTTGTTAGGAACATTTCTTCGTAAAATTTGTTTTTTCACTTTTATCTTATCTATTTTTCTGTCACCTATGAGCTCCAAAGTGTCCAATTTCTCATCTAGAGTATCTCGTCAAGTGTGAAATGATAGACTGAGACTAAATTGGCAACTTTTTTTGCAAAATATTATTTTGGCCAAACGCGTAAGGCATAAATTCTGCAAAAATGTCACTTGTGGTCATTTTTATGTTATCTCAATTGTTGCCCCCAGATTGTACCAAAATGCCAAATCAGACATCCAGTTTAACTACTCTGCATCTAGCGTGTCTATTCATGTGTAAAATAATTGTCTGGGACTCAATGTTTAGTGGTAGGACACAAACAAGTTGTTAGGAACATTTCTTCGTAAAATTTGTTTTTCACTTTTATCTTATCTATTTTTCTGTCACCTATGAGCTCCAAAGTGTCCAATTTCTCATCTAGAGTATCTCGTCAAGTGTGAAATGATAGACTGAGACTAAATTGGCAACTTTTTTGCAAAATATGATTTTGGCCAAACGCGTAAGGCATAAATTCTGCAAAAAAATGTCACTTTGTGGTCATTTTTATGTTATCTCAATTGTTGCCCCCAGATTGTACCAAAATGCCAAATCAGACATCCAGTTTAACTACTCTGCATCTAGCGTGTCTATTCATGTGTAAAATATTTGTCTGGGACTCAATGTTTAGTGGTAGGACACAAACAAGTTGTTAGGAACATTTCTTCGTAAAATTTGTTTTTCACTTTTATCTTATCTATTTTTTTTGTCACCATGAGCTCCAAAGTGTCCAATTTATCATCTAGAGTATCTCGTCAAGTGTGAAATGATAGACTGAGACTAAATTGGCAACTTTTTTGCAAATATTATTTCGGCCAAACGCGAAAGGTATAAATTCTGGAAAAATGTCACTTGTGGTCATTTTTATGTTATCTCAATTGTTGCCCCCAGATTGTACCAAAATGCCAAATCAGACATCCAGTTTAACTACTCTGCATCTAGCGTGTCTATTCATGTGTAAAATTAGTATTCTGGGACTCACTGTTTAGTGTTAGGACACAAACAAGTTGTTAGGAACATTTCTTCGTAAAATTTGTTTTTTCACTTTTATCTTATCTATTTTTCTGTCACCTATGAGCTCCAAAGAGTCCAATTTATCATCTAGAGTATCTCGTCAAGTGTGAAATGATAGACTGAGACTAAATTGGCAACTTTTTTGCAAATATGATTTTGGCCAAACGCGAAAGGCATAAATTCTGGAAAAATGTCACTTGTGGTCATTTTTATGTTTATCTCAATTGTTGCCCCCAGATTGTACCAAAATGCCAAATCAGACATCCAGTTTAACTACTCTGCATCTAGCGTGTCTATTCATGTGTAAAAATAATTGTCTGGGACTCACTGTTTAGTGGTAGGACACAAACAAGTTGTTAGGAACATTTCTTCGTAAAATTTGTTTTTTTCACTTTTATCTTATCTATTTTTCTGTCACCTATGAGCTCCAAAGTGTCCAATTTCTCATCTAGAGTATCTCGTCAAGTGTGAAATGATAGACTGAGACTAAATTGGCAACTTTTTTGAGAAAATGATTTTTGCCCAAACGCGAAAGGCATAAATTCTGGAAAAATGTCACTTGTGGTCATTTTTATGTTATCTCAATTGTTGCCCCAGATTGTACCAAAAATGCCAAATCAGACATTCAGTTTAACCTACTCTGCATCTAGCGTGTCTATTCATGTGTAAAATAATTGTCTGGGACTCAATGTTTAGTGGTAGGACACACAAACAAGTTGTTAGGAACATTTCTTCGTAAAATTTGTTTTTCACTTTTATCTTATCTATTTTTCTGTCACCTATGAGCTCCAAAGTGTCCAATTTCTCATCTAGAGTATCTCGTCAAGTGTGAAATGATAGACTGAGACTAAATTGGCAACTTTTTTGCAAATATTATTTTGGCCAAACGCGTAAGGCATAAATTCTGCAAAATTGTCACTTGTGGTCATTTTTATGTTATCTCAATTGTTGCCCCCAGATTGTACAAAATGCCAAATCAGACATCCAGTTTAACTACTCTGCATCTAGCGTGTCTATTCATGTGTAAAATAATTGTCTGGGACTCAATGTTTAGTGGTAGGACACAAACAAGTTGTTAGGAACATTTCTTCGTAAAATTTGTTTTTTCACTTTTATCTTATCTATTTTTCTGTCACCAACGAGCTCCAAAGTGTCCAATTTATCATCTAGAGTATCTCGTCAAGTGTGAAATGATAGACTGAGACTAAATTGGCAACTTTTTGGAAAATATGATTTTGGCCAAACGCGTAAAGGCATAAATTCTGCAAAATTGTCACTTGTGGTCATTTTTATGTTATCTCAATTGTTGCCCCCAGATTGTACAAAAATGCCAAATCAGACATTCAGTTTAACTACTCTGCATCTAGCGTGTCTATTCATGTGTAAAATAATTGTCTGGGACTCACTGTTTAGTGGTAGGACACAAACAAGTTGTTAGGAACAATTCTTCGTAAAATTTGTTTTTCACTTTTTATCTTATCTATTTTTCTGTCACCTATGAGCTCCAAAGTGTCCAATTTATCATCTAGAGTATCTCGTCAAGTGTGAAATGATAGACTGAGACTAAATTGGCAACTTTTTGGAAAATATGATTTTGGCCAAACGCGTAAGGCATAAATTCTGCAAAATTGTCACTTGTGGTCATTTTTATGTTATCTCAATTGTTGCCCCCAGATTGTACCAAAATGCCAAAATCAGACATCCAGTTTAACTACTCTGCATCTAGCGTGTCTATTCATGTGTAAAATAATTGTCTGGGACTCACTGTTTAGTGGTAGGACACAAACAAGTTGTTAGGAACAATTCTTCGTAAAATTTGTTTTTCACTTTTATCTTATCTATTTTTCTGTCACCTATGAGCTCCAAAGTGTCCAATTTATCATCTAGAGTATCTCGTCAAGTGTGAAATGATAGACTGAGACTAAATTGGCAACTTTTTTGGAAAATATGATTTTGGCCAAACGCGAAAGGCATAAATTCTGGAAAAATGTCACTTGTGGTCATTTTTATGTTATCTCAATTGTTGCCCCCAGATTGTACCAAAAATGCCAAATCAGACATTCAGTTTACCTACTCTGCATCTAGCGTGTCTATTCATGTGTAAAATAATTGTCTGGGACTCAATGTTTAGTGGTAGGACACAAACAAGTTGTTAGGAACATTTCTTCGTAAAATTTGTTTTTCACTTTTATCTTATCTATTTTTCTGTCACCTATGAGCTCCAAAGTGTCCAATTTCTCATCTAGAGTATCTCGTCAAGTGTGAAATGATAGACTGAGACTAAATTGGCAACTTTTTTGCAAATATTATTTTGGCCAAACGCGTAAGGCATAAATTCTGCAAAAAATGTCACTTGTGGTCATTTTTATGTTATCTCAATTGTTGCCCCCAGATTGTACCAAAATGCCAAATCAGACATCAGTTTAACTACTCTGCATCTAGCGTGTCTATATTCATGTGTAAAATAATTGTCTGGGACTCAATGTTTAGTGGTAGGACACAAACAAGTTGTTAGGAACATTTCTTCGTAAAATTTGTTTTTTTCACTTTTATCTTATCTATTTTTCTGTCACCTACGAGCTCCAAAGTGTTCAATTTATCATCTAGAGCATCCCGTCAAGTGTGAAAAGATAGACTGAGACTAAATTGGCAACTTTTTTGCAAATATGATTTTGGCCAAACGCGAAAGGCATAAATTCTGGAAAAATGTCACTTGTGGTCATTTTTATGTTATCTCAATTGTTGCCCCCAGATTGTACCAAAATGCCAAATCAGACATCCAGTTTAACTACTCTGCATCTAGCGTGTCTATTCATGTGTAAAATAATTGTCTGGGACTCACTGTTTAGTGGTAGGACACAAACAAGTTGTTAGGAACATTTCTTCGTAAAATTTGTTTTTCACTTTTATCTTATCTATTTTTCTGTCACCAACGAGCTCCAAAGTGTCCAATTTATCATCTAGAGTATCTCGTCAAGTGTGAAATGATAGACTGAGACTAAATTGGCAACTTTTTTGCAAATATTATTTTGGCCAAACGCGTAAGGCATAAATTCTGCAAAAATGTCACTTGTGGTCATTTTTATGTTATCTCAATTGTTGCCCCCAGATTGTACCAAAATGCCAAATCAGACATTCAGTTTACCTACTCTGCATCTAGCGTGTCTATTCATGTGTAAAATAATTGTCTGGGACTCACTGTTTAGTGGTAGGACACAAACAAGTTGTTAGGAACATTTCTTCGTAAAATTTGTTTTTCACTTTTATCTTATCTATTTTTCTGTCACCTATGAGCTCCAAAGTGTCCAATTTCTCATCTAGAGTATCTCGTCAAGTGTGAAATGATAGACTGAGACTAAATTGGCAACTTTTTTTGCAAATATTATTTTGGCCAAACGCGTAAGGCATAAATTCTGCAAAAATGTCACTTGTGGTCATTTTTATGTTATCTCAATTGTTGCCCCCAGATTGTACCAAAATGCCAAATCAGACATCCAGTTTAATTACTCTGCATCTAGCGTGTCTATTCATGTGTAAAATAATTGTCTGGGACTCAATGTTTAGTGGTAGGACACAAACAAGTTGTTAGGAACATTTCTTCGTAAAATTTGTTTTTCACTTTTATCTTATCTATTTTTCTGTCACCTATGAGCTCCAAAGTGTCCAATTTCTCATCTAGAGTATCTCGTCAAGTGTGAAATGATAGACTGAGACTAAATTGGCAACTTTTTTTGCAAATATTATTTTGGCCAAACGCGTAAGGCATAAATTCTGCAAAAATGTCACTTGTGGTCATTTTTATGTTATCTCAATTGTTGCCCCCAGATTGTACCAAAATGCCAAATCAGACATTCAGTTTACCTACTCTGCATCTAGCGTGTCTATTCATGTGTAAAATAATTGTCTGGGACTCAATGTTTAGTGGTAGGACACAAACAAGTTGTTAGGAACATTTCTTCGTAAAATTTGTTTTTCACTTTTATCTTATCTATTTTTCTGTCACTTAACGAGCTCCAAAGTGTCCAATTTATCATCTAGAGTATCTCGTCAAGTGTGAAATGATAGACTGAGACTAAATTGGCAACTTTTTTGCAAATATTATTTTGGCCAAACGCGTAAGGCATAAATTCTGCAAAAATGTCACTTGTGGTCATTTTTATGTTATCTCAATTGTTGCCCCCAGATTGTACCAAAATGCCAAATCAGACATCCAGTTTAATTACTCTGCATCTAGCGTGTCTATTCATGTGTAAAATAATTGTCTGGGACTCACTGTTTAGTGGTAGGACACAAACAAGTTGTTAGGAACATTTCTTCGTAAAATTTGTTTTTCACTTTTATCTTATCTATTTTTCTGTCACCAACGAGCTCCAAAGTGTCCAATTTATCATCTAGAGTATCTCGTCAAGTGTGAAATGATAGACTGAGACTAAATTGGCAACTTTTTGCAAATATGATTTTGGCCAAACGCGTAAGGCATAAATTCTGGAAAATTGTCACTTGTGGTCATTTTTATGTTATCTCAATTGTTGCCCCCAGATTGTACCAAAATGCCAAATCAGACATTCAGTTTACCTACTCTGCATCTAGCGTGTCTATTCATGTGTAAAATAATTGTCTGGGACTCAATGTTTAGTGGTAGGACACAAACAAGTTGTTAGGAACATTTCTTCGTAAAATTTGTTTTTTCACTTTTATCTTATCTATTTTTCTGTCACCAATGAGCTCCAAAGTGTCCAATTTATCATCTAGAGTATCTCGTCAAGTGTGAAATGATAGACTGAGACTAAATTGGCAACTTTTTTGGCAAATATGATTTTGGCCAAACGCGAAAGGCATAAATTCTGGAAAAAATGTCACTTGTGGTCATTTTTATGTTATCTCAATTGTTGCCCCCAGATTGTACAAAAATGCCAAATCAGACATTCAGTTTACCTACTCTGCATCTAGCGTGTCTATTCATGTGTAAAATAATTGTCTGGGACTCAATGTTTAGTGGTAGGACACAAACAAGTTGTTAGGTAAAATTGTTTTTCACTTTTATCTTATCTATTTTTTCTGTCACCAAAGCTCCAAAGTGTCCAATTTATCATCTAGAGTATCTCGTCAAGTGTGAAATGATAGACTGAGACTAAATTGGCAACTTTTTTGCAAATATTATTTTGGCCCAAACGCGTGGCATAAATTCTGGAAAATTGTCACTTGTGGTCATTTTTATGTTATCTCAATTGTTGCCCCCAGATTGTGACAAAAATGCCAAATCAGACATTCAGTTTACTAACTCTGCATCTAGCGTGTCTATTCATGTGTAAAATAATTGTCTGGGACTCAATGTTTAGTGGGACACAAACAAGTTGTTAGGTACAATTCTTCGTAAAATTTGTTTTTCACTTTTATCTTATCTATTTTTCTGTCACCAACGAGCTCCAAAGTGTCCAATTTATCATCTAGAGTATCTCGTCAAGTGTGAAATGATAGACTGAGACTAAATTGGCAACTTTTTTTGCAAATATTATTTTTGGCCAAACGCGTAAGGCATAAATTCTGCAAAATTGTCACTTGTGGTCATTTTTATGTTATCTCAATTGTTGCCCCCAGATTGTACCAAAAATGCCAAATCAGACATTCAGTTTTAACTACTCTGCATCTAGCGTGTCTATTCATGTGTAAAATAATTGTCTGGGACTCAATGTTTAGTGGTAGGACACAAACAAGTTGTTAGGTACAATTCTTCGTAAAATTTGTTTTTCACTTTTATCTTATCTATTTTTCTGTCACCAACGAGCTCCAAAGTGTCCAATTTATCATCTAGAGTATCTCGTCAAGTGTGAAATGATAGACTGAGACTAAATTGGCAACTTTTTTTGCAAATATTATTTTTGGCCCAAACGCGTAAGGCATAAATTCTGCAAAAATGTCACTTGTGGTCATTTTTATGTTATCTCAATTGTTGCCCCCAGATTGTACAAAAATGCCAAATCAGACATTCAGTTTACCTACTCTGCATCTAGCGTGTCTATTCATGTGTAAAATAATTGTCTGGGACTCAATGTTTAGTGGTAGGACACAAACAAGTTGTTAGGTACAATTTCTTCGTAAAATTTGTTTTTCACTTTTATCTTATCTATTTTTCTGTCACCAACGAGCTCCAAAGTGTCCAATTTATCATCTAGAGTATCTCGTCAAGTGTGAAATGATAGACTGAGACTAAATTGGCAACTTTTTTTGCAAATATGATTTTGGCCAAACGCGTAAGGCATAAATTCTGCAAAATTGTCACTTGTGGTCATTTTTATGTTATCTCAATTGTTGCCCCCAGATTGTACAAAAATGCCAAATCAGACATTCAGTTTACCTACTCTGCATCTAGCGTGTCTATTCATGTGTAAAATAATTGTCTGGGACTCAATGTTTAGTGGTAGGACACAAACAAGTTGTTAGGTACATTTCTTCGTAAAATTTGTTTTTCACTTTTATCTTATCTATTTTTCTGTCACCAACGAGCTCCAAAGTGTCCAATTTATCATCTAGAGTATCTCGTCAAGTGTGAAATGATAGACTGAGACTAAATTGGCAACTTTTTTGCAAATATTATTTTGGCCAAACGCGTAAGGCATAAATTCTGCAAAAATGTCACTTGTGGTCATTTTTATGTTATCTCAATTGTTGCCCCCAGATTGTACAAAAATGCCAAATCAGACATTCAGTTTACCTACTCTGCATCTAGCGTGTCTATTCATGTGTAAAATAATTGTCTGGGACTCAATGTTTAGTGGTAGGACACAAACAAGTTGTTAGGAACAATTCTTCGTAAAATTTGTTTTTCACTTTTATCTTATCTATTTTTCTGTCACCTATGAGCTCCAAAGTGTCCAATTTATCATCTAGAGTATCTCGTCAAGTGTGAAATGATAGACTGAGACTAAATTGGCAACTTTTTTTTGAAATATGATTTTGGCCAAACGCGAAAGGCATAAATTCTGGAAAAATGTCACTTGTGGTCATTTTTATGTTATATCTCAATTGTTGCCCCCAGATTGTACAAAAATGCCAAATCAGACATTCAGTTTACCTACTCTGCATCTAGCGTGTCTATTCATGTGTAAAATAATTGTCTGGGACTCAATGTTTAGTGGTAGGACACAAACAAGTTGTTAGGTACAATTCTTCGTAAAATTTGTTTTTCACTTTTATCTTATCTATTTTTCTGTCACCTATGAGCTCCAAAGTGTCCAATTTATCATCTAGAGTATCTCGTCAAGTGTGAAATGATAGACTGAGACTAAATTGGCAACTTTTTTGCAAATATTATTTTGGCCAAACGCGAAGGCATAAATTCTGCAAAAATGTCACTTGTGGTCATTTTTATGTTATCTCAATTGTTGCCCCCAGATTGTACAAAAATGCCAAATCAGACATTCAGTTTACTACTCTGCATCTAGCGTGTCTATTCATGTGTAAAATAATTGTCTGGGACTCAATGTTTAGTGGTAGGACACAAACAAGTTGTTAGGTACAATTCTTCGTAAAATTTGTTTTTCACTTTTATCTTATCTATTTTTCTGTCACCAATGAGCTCCAAAGTGTCCAATTTATCATCTAGAGTATCTCGTCAAGTGTGAAATGATAGACTGAGACTAAATTGGCAACTTTTTTGCAAATATTATTTTGGCCAAACGCGAAAGGCATAAATTCTGCAAAAATGTCACTTGTGGTCATTTTTATGTTATCTCAATTGTTGCCCCCAGATTGTACAAAAATGCCAAATCAGACATTCAGTTTACCTACTCTGCATCTAGCGTGTCTATTCATGTGTAAAATAATTGTCTGGGACTCAATGTTTAGTGGTAGGACACAAACAAGTTGTTAGGTACAATTCTTCGTAAAATTTGTTTTTTCACTTTTATCTTATCTATTTTTCTGTCACCAACGAGCTCCAAAGTGTCCAATTTCTCATCTAGAGTATCTCGTCAAGTGTGAAATGATACACTGAGACTAAATTGGCATTTTTTTTTTGAAAATATGATTTTGGCCAAACGCGTAAGGCATAAATTCTGCAAAAATGTCACTTGTGGTCATTTTTATGTTATCTCAATTGTTGCCCCCAGATTGTACCAAAATGCCAAATCAGACATTCAGTTTACCTACTCTGCATCTAGCGTGTCTATTCATGTGTAAAATAATTGTCTGGGACTCAATGTTTAGTGGTAGGACACAAACAAGTTGTTAGGTACAATTCTTCGTAAAATTTGTTTTTCACTTTTATCTTATCTATTTTTCTGTCACCAACGAGCTCCAAAGTGTCCAATTTATCATCTAGAGTATCTCGTCAAGTGTGAAATGATAGACTGAGACTAAATTGGCAACTTTTTTGCAAATATTATTTTGGCCAAACGCGTAAGGCATAAATTCTGCAAAAATGTCACTTGTGGTCATTTTTATGTTATCTCAATTGTTGCCCCCAGATTGTACAAAAATGCCAAATCAGACATTCAGTTTACCTACTCTGCATCTAGCGTGTCTATTCATGTGTAAAATAATTGTCTGGGACTCAATGTTTAGTGGTAGGACACAAACAAGTTGTTAGGTACAATTCTTCGTAAAATTTGTTTTTCACTTTTATCTTATCTATTTTTCTGTCACCAACGAGCTCCAAAGTGTCCAATTTATCATCTAGAGTATCTCGTCAAGTGTGAAATGATAGACTGAGACTAAATTGGCAACTTTTTTGCAAAATATGATTTTGGCCAAACGCGTAAGGCATAAATTCTGCAAAAATGTCACTTGTGGTCATTTTTATGTTATCTCAATTGTTGCCCCCAGATTGTACAAAAATGCCAAATCAGACATTCAGTTTACCTACTCTGCATCTAGCGTGTCTATTCATGTGTAAAATAATTGTCTGGGACTCAATGTTTAGTGGTAGGACACAAACAAGTTGTTAGGTACAATTCTTCGTAAAATTTGTTTTTCACTTTTATCTTATCTATTTTTCTGTCACCAACGAGCTCCAAAGTGTCCAATTTATCATCTAGAGTATCTCGTCAAGTGTGAAATGATAGACTGAGACTAAATTGGCAACTTTTTTGAAAAATATGATTTTGGCCAAACGCGAAAGGCATAAATTCTGGAAAAATGTCACTTGTGGTCATTTTTATGTTATCTCAATTGTTGCCCCCAGATTGTACAAAAATGCCAAATCAGACATTCAGTTTACCTACTCTGCATCTAGCGTGTCTATTCATGTGTAAAATAATTGTCTGGGACTCAATGTTTAGTGGTAGGACACAAACAAGTTGTTAGGTACAATTCTTCGTAAAATTTGTTTTTCACTTTTATCTTATCTATTTTTCTGTCACCTAACGAGCTCCAAAGTGTCCAATTTATCATCTAGAGTATCTCGTCAAGTGTGAAATGATAGACTGAGACTAAATTGGCAACTTTTTTGCAAAATATTATTTTGGCCAAACGCGTAAGGCATAAATTCTGCAAAAATGTCACTTGTGGTCATTTTTATGTTATCTCAATTGTTGCCCCCAGATTGTACAAAAATGCCAAATCAGACATTCAGTTTACCTACTCTGCATCTAGCGTGTCTATTCATGTGTAAAATAATTGTCTGGGACTCAATGTTTAGTGGTAGGACACAAACAAGTTGTTAGGAACAATTCTTCGTAAAATTTGTTTTTCACTTTTATCTTATCTATTTTTCTGTCACCTATGAGCTCCAAAGTGTCCAATTTATCATCTAGAGTATCTGGTCAAGTGTGAAATGATAGACTGAGACTAAATTGACATTTTTTTTTTAAAAATATGATTTTGGCCAAACGCGAAAGGCATAAATTCTGGAAAAATGTCACTCGTGGTCATTTTTATGTTATATCAATTGTTGCCCCCAGATTGTACAAAAATGCCAAATCAGACATTCAGTTTACCTACTCTGCATCTAGCGTGTCTATTCATGTGTAAAATAATTGTCTGGGACTCAATGTTTAGTGGTAGGACACAAACAAGTTGTTAGGAACAATTCTTCGTAAAATTTGTTTTTCACTTTTATCTTATCTATTTTTCTGTCACCAACGAGCTCCAAAGTGTCCAATTTATCATCTAGAGTATCTCGTCAAGTGTGAAATGATAGACTGAGACTAAATTGGCAACTTTTTTTTGCAAATATTATTTTGGCCAAACGCGTAAGGCATAAATTCTGCAAAATTGTCACTTGTGGTCATTTTTATGTTATCTCAATTGTTGCCCCCAGATTGTACAAAAATGCCAAATCAGACATTCAGTTTACCTACTCTGCATCTAGCGTGTCTATTCATGTGTAAAATAATTGTCTGGGACTCAATGTTTAGTGGTAGGACACAAACAAGTTGTTAGGTACAATTCTTCGTAAAATTTGTTTTTTTCACTTTTATCTTATCTATTTTTCTGTCACCAACGAGCTCCAAAGTGTCCAATTTATCATCTAGAGTATCTCGTCAAGTGTGAAATGATAGACTGAGACTAAATTGGCAACTTTTTTGCAAATATTATTTTGGCCAAACGCGTAAGGCATAAATTCTGCAAAAATGTCACTTGTGGTCATTTTTATGTTATCTCAATTGTTGCCCCCAGATTGTACAAAAATGCCAAATCAGACATTCAGTTTACCTACTCTGCATCTAGCGTGTCTATTCATGTGTAAAATAATTGTCTGGGACTCAATGTTTAGTGGTAGGACACAAACAAGTTGTTAGGTACAATTCTTCGTAAAATTTGTTTTTCACTTTTATCTTATCTATTTTTCTGTCACCAACGAGCTCCAAAGTGTCCAATTTATCATCTAGAGTATCTCGTCAAGTGTGAAATGATAGACTGAGACTAAATTGGCAACTTTTTTGCAAATATTATTTTGGCCAAACGCGAAAGGCATAAATTCTGCAAAAATGTCACTTGTGGTCATTTTTATGTTATCTCAATTGTTGCCCCCAGATTGTACAAAAATGCCAAATCAGACATTCAGTTTAACTACTCTGCATCTAGCGTGTCTATTCATGTGTAAAATAATTGTCTGGGACTCAATGTTTAGTGGTAGGACACAAACAAGTTGTTAGGAACAATTCTTCGTAAAATTTGTTTTTCACTTTTATCTTATCTATTTTTCTGTCACCAACGAGCTCCAAAGTGTCCAATTTCTCATCTAGAGTATCTCGTCAAGTGTGAAATGATAGACTGAGACTAAATTGGCAACTTTTTTGCAAATATTATTTTGGCCAAACGCGTAAGGCATAAATTCTGCAAAAATGTCACTTGTGGTCATTTTTATGTTATCTCAATTGTTGCCCCCAGATTGTACAAAAATGCCAAATCAGACATTCAGTTTACCTACTCTGCATCTAGCGTGTCTATTCATGTGTAAAATAATTGTCTGGGACTCAATGTTTAGTGGTAGGACACAAACAAGTTGTTAGTAACAATTCTTCGTAAAATTTGTTTTTCACTTTTATCTTATCTATTTTTCTGTCACCAACGAGCTCCAAAGTGTCCAATTTATCATCTAGAGTATCTCGTCAAGTGTGAAATGATAGACTGAGACTAAATTGGCAACTTTTTTGCAAATATGATTTTGGCCAAACGCGTAAGGCATAAATTCTGCAAAAATGTCACTTGTGGTCATTTTTATGTTATCTCAATTGTTGCCCCCAGATTGTACAAAAATGCCAAATCAGACATTCAGTTTACCTACTCTGCATCTAGCGTGTCTATTCATGTGTAAAATAATTGTCTGGGACTCAATGTTTAGTGGTAGGACACAAACAAGTTGTTAGGTACAATTCTTCGTAAAATTTGTTTTTCACTTTTATCTTATCTATTTTTCTGTCACCAACGAGCTCCAAAGTGTCCAATTTATCATCTAGAGTATCTCGTCAAGTGTGAAATGATAGACTGAGACTAAATTGGCAACTTTTTTGGAAAATATGATTTTGGCAAAACGCGTAAGGCATAAATTCTGCAAAAATGTCACTTGTGGTCATTTTTATGTTATCTCAATTGTTGCCCCCAGATTGTACAAAAATGCCAAATCAGACATTCAGTTTACCTACTCTGCATCTAGCGTGTCTATTCATGTGTAAAATAATTGTCTGGGACTCAATGTTTAGTGGTAGGACACAAACAAGTTGTTAGGTACAATTCTTCGTAAAATTTGTTTTTCACTTTTATCTTATCTATTTTTCTGTCACCAACGAGCTCCAAAGTGTCCAATTTATCATCTAGAGTATCTCGTCAAGTGTGAAATGATAGACTGAGACTAAATTGGCAACTTTTTTGCAAATATTATTTTGGCCAAACGCGTAAGGCATAAATTCTGCAAAATTGTCACTTGTGGTCATTTTTATGTTATCTCAATTGTTGCCCCCAGATTGTACCAAAATGCCAAATCAGACATTCAGTTTACCTACTCTGCATCTAGCGTGTCTATTCATGTGTAAAATAATTGTCTGGGACTCAATGTTTAGTGGTAGGACACAAACAAGTTGTTAGGTACAATTCTTCGTAAAATTTGTTTTTCACTTTTATCTTATCTATTTTTCTGTCACCAACGAGCTCCAAAGTGTCCAATTTATCATCTAGAGTATCTCGTCAAGTGTGAAATGATAGACTGAGACTAAATTGGCAACTTTTTTTGAAAATATTATTTTGGCCAAAACGCGTAAGGCATAAATTCTGCAAAAATGTCACTTGTGGTCATTTTTATGTTATCTCAATTGTTGCCCCCAGATTGTACAAAAATGCCAAATCAGACATTCAGTTTACCTACTCTGCATCTAGCGTGTCTATTCATGTGTAAAATAATTGTCTGGGACTCAATGTTTAGTGGTAGGACACAAACAAGTTGTTAGGTACAATTCTTCGTAAAATTTGTTTTTCACTTTTATCTTATCTATTTTTCTGTCACCTATGAGCTCCAAAGTGTCCAATTTATCATCTAGAGTATCTCGTCAAGTGTGAAATGATAGACTGAGACTAAATTGGCAACTTTTTTTGAAAATATGATTTTGGCCAAACGCGAAAGGCATAAATTCTGGAAAAATGTCACTTGTGGTCATTTTTATGTTATCTCAATTGTTGCCCCCAGATTGTACAAAAATGCCAAATCAGACATTCAGTTTACCTACTCTGCATCTAGCGTGTCTATTCATGTGTAAAATAATTGTCTGGGACTCAATGTTTAGTGGTAGGACACAAACAAGTTGTTAGGTACAATTCTTCGTAAAATTTGTTTTTCACT
>CAJHNH020005879.1:476022-493502 GCA_905116865.2 Candidula unifasciata | reverse complement strand
TTGTGTCACATCGAATTTCACAAAACTGCTGCTACCTACATTGTGTCACACCGATTTTCACAAAACTGCTGCTATCTACATTGTGTCACATCAAATTTTTACAAAACTGCTGCTATCTACATTGTGTCACATCAAATTTCACAAAACTGCTGCTATCTACATTGTGTCACATCGAATTTCACAAAACTGCTACAGCCTACATTGTGTCACATCGAATTTCACAAAACTGCAGCTATCTACATTGTGTCACATCAAATTTCACAAAACTGCTGCTATCTACATTGTGTCACATCAAATTTCACAAAACTGCCATTATCTACATTGTGTCACATCAAATTTTACAAAACTGCTGCTATCTACATTGTGTCACATCGAATTTCACAAAACTGCCATTATCTACATTGTGTCACATCAAATTTTACAAAACTGCTGCTATCAACATGTTTTTTTTTTTTTTTTAAATGTTTCTGTCTTTGGTTAATTGTCTGGTGGGGCGCAACACAAATTACTCTGTTTTGTTGGGCCAAGGGTGTAAAGGTTGTAGAACACTGCTGTAGAGGCATGCTTCCATACTCCAGTCGACGAGACCCTTGATTATGACGGAATTACTTATTTTTCGGTTGCGTTCGTCATTAAATGGGTCGTTAGCACGTTCTTTTGTGGTTTAAATGTCGGTTGCAATATGTATATTGTCTTCCCATCGCATCTGATTTAAGTCGTGATGTCACGGGCGTAACAGTCTTGACATCCTTAACAAAAGTATTGACTGGTTATAAGACAGTTGCATGTTTATTGTAATCACACTTTTAAGGTTTCATTTCACGCCCTCTAGTCTGTAATTTAGAACTGGTTCCGTGCCGACTGTTTCTCTTATAAGAACTAACAGTTACCTTAAAAGTAATAACACCATCAGTGTCGTGTCATTTTGGCTTGGTTGTTACTGACAATCTGTTCATTTTCAGACGTGTCTAGTCTTGAAATACTTACTCATGCGGATATTCCATTCCGGGGCTGCTTTGTTCGATACAACACCGTCCTGTTGGAAATTGAGGTCGGTTGACTTGGAAACGCGTCCACGGTGAATGATGAATTTTCCTCCATGTCTTGTCTGCGACCCCGATTCCTAGCACGTCCCATGTTAATTTCCCAGACCTGAAAAACAGTTCAAGTTTCTGCTAAGTCTGTGTGAGGTTGATGAACAACCCTGCGAAGATTGATAAAAGTATGGGGGTTTTTATAATTGCGTTAGATGAAAGTGGCGAAAACACGGGTTGTTCAAACAAAAATCATCGATAGATCAATATGTTCACTCCTGTATGCTACCTTAAAGTTAATCATACCATCCTGCGGTTAAAAGATGTCTCAGTCTAGATGACAAACCAGCAAGGCAAATCCGAGATACCCCGTTCAACCTCCAATGAAATCACAGTTAGGGCACCCTTAGTGGCTTCACAAGCCAGATATAACTTGCAGTGGTAAGCAGGTAAGAAAGGAAATCAGAAGATACTATAAAGACTATGTCAAGTTTAATATAGAAATGGGCTGCCCCGTGTCTTCTTCTTCTTAGCGTTCACCAGCTGTAAACTGGCGGAAACTTCTGGTTGTTCATCCACTTCTAGACTGCAGTCCTGTTCCAGAACCTGAGTGTTTCGTGTGCATATGTTTTACAGATCTGACTTCTTTGTATGCAGACTGCTGGTTTCTTGCCTCTCAGGCAGATGCACTCAGACTTCGAAGGAAGCTCCTAATTAGTCGACTCTTACGGCTTGCTTATGGGTAGGCATTGGATCTATTCTTTTTTTCCCCCTCTAATAGGGCCCCGGTAACATACACGGGGAGCTTCCCCGGTGTTCCAGGGTCTCATTGTGGGAGAAAAACAAGAATAGATCCTCCGCCTTCTATAGAAGCATGTCCTAAGAGTTCGACTAATTAGTTTTTTTTTCGAAGTCGGAGCGCATCTACCTGAAAGGCAAGGAGCCGTCAGTATGCAAACACATAAAGCTAGATATGCAAAACGGATGCGCATACCAAATCCAGGTTCTGGAACAATACAGAAATGGACGAAGAAACAAGCAATTTTCGCCTGAGTTAAAGGCCAGTAAAGTCTAATAGGAAAATAAAAAAAAAATATAAATATTAAGAGGACAGGGAGCTTCGTCAGTGGCAGTGATTACGCGCTTGTGCATGCCGACCGGAAGGTCTTTAGTTCGAATCTGCACTGAGAGGCTTTTTTTTTTCAATAACTCTGAGGCCCAGCCAATCCTAAATGCAAGAAAGAGAATACCCGCAAAGTGAAAGTGCCCTGCCTAGTGCTGGTCATATTATTTATCAAACTTGTGTATGTTTATACAAATTTATCTATCAACACATGTCAAACGTGCTAATGACACTGACGGTTGTTAGTTTTATTGTTATTATTATTTTTTTTGTGTGCCTATATTTGCGTTCTGTCGCTTTGAATCGCAGTTTCACATGGGTATGGGGATGGGGGCTGTGTGGTCTCGAGGCAGTGTCCGCTTCGATTGCTAGAGTTTCCGGGTTCAATCCCCGGTAAAGACTGGGAATATTTTCACATGGACGTGGACTTCTGGAAATTGTCCCTGGTCTCTGGGTAGTGAGGTCAGACGCCCGTGTGAATTGTTGCGCACGAAAAAGATCCCTTGGCAGTTGGAAATCAAAAAGAGGAGCCTAAAGGCGCTGCCCGGGCAAAATTTGGAGTTAAAATCTAACTAAAGTATTTCAAGACCCTCGCCGGTGCTACAGAGCCTTGCAGTGTGCTGAGTTTCTTCAGACTCAGACGAGTTATAAGAAGAACGGGGCATTTGTGGATTACAGCCGTGTGCCATGATTTTGATCCGTTGTTCAAAACTTCAAACCTTAAAAAAAAAAACAGAATCGCAGTTCAACAAATAATGTATAAGCTGGTTCGCTCAAGATACTTAATCCTGGTTTAAGAGTTTACTAGTAATAATGTTGCTGCTGCTGCAACAATTACTACTATTACCAGTACTAGTACAAGTGCCACTACCACTTCTTCTTCTTCTTCTTCTTCTTCTTCTTCTTCTTCTTCTTCTTCTTCTTCTTCTTCTTCTTCTTCTTCTTTTCCTTCTTCTTCTTCTTCTTCTTCTTCTTCTCCTACTCCTCCTCCTCTTCTTCTTCATCTTCTTCTTAACGTTTACCATAAACTCCAGCAGACAGTTCTGATTTGTGTATGTGTCCACTCCTGGACTTTTGTCTTGTTCCAGAAAAAGAATTGTGTATGCATATCCGTTTTACAGATCTGGCTAATTTGTATGCAAAACTTTGGTTACTCATCTCTCAGACATATGCACTCCCTTCCTAATAATTAAATACCACCGCATAACCTACGTTAACTAAGCCGAAATTTTCTGGCATATATATATATATATATATATATATATATATATATATATATATATATATATATATATATATATGTGTGTGTGTGTGTGTTATATAAATATATATGTTATCATGTTATATATGTTATATATATATGTTATCAAAACAACCCTTCTCACCTACTTATATTTTAATCTGTCTATCTTTTCATTCGCCCGCCTTCTTGAGTTTCCCTAGAGCAGTGATTCCCAAACTGTGCGCTGCGGTGCCCCGGGGAGCCGCGACCTCTTCACAGGGGCGCGCGAAATATTTAAAGATACACGTGTTACAAATGAACATCATACTTGTACTTAGGTTAGGGCGCCGTGGAAAAATCTTAATTGAAAAAGGCGCCGCGACTAAGGAACGTTTGAGAATCACTGTCCTAGAGGATTTCACGCTGATGCCATCTCCCTGGTGGTCTGTTTGTTTCTATCCGTGACGTCAGTAGAAGCCCCCTGCCAAGAGAAGGTCTGTTGATATCTATAGTTTATCAACACAGGCTGATAATACCGCTAGCAAGGAAACAGGGAGGGGAGCCCACGGAAAGAGAGAGAGAGAGAGAGAGAGAGAGAGACAAATAGATAGACAGAGAGAGAGACAGAGAGAGACATATAGATAGACAGAGAGAGAGAGAGAGAGAGAGAGAGAGAGAGAGAGAGAGAGAGAGAGAGAGATTTCTTACTGAACAGAAGTTTTTCATATAGCCGGCGCTGAGTTTATTCTATACACTGAATGTACCTTCCTAAGTTTAAGCTGCTTATTTGGCTTTCCGCTTGGCAGGAGTGGGAGATCACCTCACTTCATAACCCATAATTTATGTTGCTATTTGTTCATCTTGGGTGACTTAACGGGCGTGGTTGCGTTTGAAAATGCGGAGGTGAACAGACCTGATATTATATTTCTTCCCCCCTTGTCGACTGGAGTGTTTATCTACATCAACACTTCTTCTTTACCCCCTCTGTCTCTCTCCTCCTCCCTTTTGTTGTTGTTGATGCTGTTGTTCTTTCTCATTTTCCTTGTTCTTATTTTTGTCGTTATGGTTCTTCTTCTTGTTTATCCTCTTCCTACTTGTCGCCGTTGTTATTCTTTGCTGTTCTTCCTCCTTGTTATTGTTTTTTATTCGTCCTCCCCTCGTTGTTGTTAATTTTGTCGTTGTTGCTGTTGCTTCTATTGCTGCTGTTGCTGCTGCCGATGCTGCTGTTCCCTGTTGTTGTTATTTAATTTCTTCTTCTTCTTCTTCTTCTTCTTCTTCTTCTTCTTCTTCTTCTTCTTCTTCTTCTTCTTCTTCTTCTTCTTCTTCTTCTTCTTCTACTACTACTACTTCTTCTTCTTCTTTTTCTTGATCTTCCACCTTGCTACTGCTATTGTCTCTCTCCCCATCTTCGTTGTTGTTGTTCTTCTTTATCTTCCTCCTCCTCCATGTTTTTGTTACTTTTGCTGTTGCTATTATAGTTAATGTTGTCATCGTTCTTCTTTTTTTTTTTGGGATCTTCCACCTTGCTACTGCTCTTGTCTCTCTTCTTATTTTCGTTGTTGTTGTTCTTCTGTACCTTCCTCCTTTTTTTGTTGTTGTTGTTGTTACTGTTGGTGTTGCTATTATAGTTGTTGTTATCGTTCTTCTCGTCGTCGACGTCTTCTTCTTCTTCTTCTTCTTCTTCTTCTTCTTCTTCTTCTTCTTCTTCTTCTTCTTCTTCTTCTTCTTCTTCTTCTTCTTCTTCTTCTTCTTCTTCTTCTTCTACTACTTCTACTACTACTTCGTCATCATCATCTTCCTCTTTTTCTTGTGTGGTAAAATTTTACACTAATGTAATCAGCAGTGTAGTCAAAGATGTAGGAAGCACGAAGTTTTTATATCACTGTCAATTATATGAAAGTCGCTGCTATTACCAGACTTTGAATAGCAAGCTGCCCAACACTGAGATTAAATCATAACCGTCGTATCTATAGGGCGCATATCATGGATTGTCTCCCTAAGATATTTAGTTGTGCGGTGTTTTGACTAGACTGATAGATTTGCTGCTGACCTTCCTCTGGATGGAGAACTGCTTTGTGATAAGCGAAGGTTCTCTGAAATCAGACGGAAAATGCAGTAGAACGGACAGAGAATCTATACTTTGAATGTCAAATTCAACGCTGGTTGAGCAGAGGCTCTCGAAATATTCAGCACTGAAGGGGCAACATAGTCGGGCTTCAGATCCCACCTAGTACTGTTAGTGTGTCATCTTGTTCTTGGTTACTGGACATACAACCTTTCAAGAACTCTTCATCCCCATAACGAAAATAATTTTGATCTCATTCACTTTTGGGCAGATTTTTGAGGCCAACAGTCAAAGTTGGGGAACGCGGCAACGAAAAAAGTAATCAGATCGTCAGAAAACGAAACCAAAGTGCCGATGTTAGTGTTACTGGAACTTTGTAGTTCGTGCTTTGTGCGACGCTCTTAAATACAAATACGCGCATATTCTAATGCAACGCTGTATCTCAATTTGAAAGCAGTCGGTGAAGAACTTTAGTAGATTAACTATAACAAATATATACATGTGTGTATATATATATATATATATAGTATATATATATATATATATATATATATATATATATATAAATATATATATATATATATAACTTAATAAGAGGGCATTTTATAAATGGCTGGGGGCTGCGTCGCTCTCTTACAAAAGTATGAAACACGTCTTCTTCTGAATATCCACACTTCCAGAAAAAAAAATATTTACCGACTAAAAGGGGAGTCACCGTGGCATTGGCGGCTAGACGTCCGCCTGCGAATCTCAAGGTCGGAGGTTCGCGTCCTGGCGGAGTAGAACATTTTTTTTTTCAAACATGACCATAACTCCCAGGTCAACCCAGCCTTGAGTGAGTACCAGGTCCTGTGAAGTAAAGGCGGCTGGTTTGATGCTTACCACATCATCCACCAACTACCGATTGGCCTATAAACACATAGGTCTAGCCCTATATTCCCAAAACGCTGTAAGGCGTAGAAAAAAAACTTCACTTACTTACTAAAAGACTTTTCTTCTATGGGTACACAAGGCAGAAGAGAGAGAAACATGCAACCTCTTTCGCATATCTGAAGAGGAATTTTAATTTAATATTAGCACTCTCATCAGTATCAATCATCAGTATCAATCGATAAGAAACTAGTCGCTTTCGAGAATAGATGCCTCCGAAAGCTATTGAATGTTCACTGGTCGGACTTTAGGTCCAATACATCTATAAGACAGGAAACAAAACAAAAATATGTGTCTGATTTTATTAGAATGCGTCGCTGGAATTACATCGGTCACGTACTCAGAATGGACATACAGAGACTTCCCCACCAAGCCTTCATATGGTCACCGGAGGGTAAAAGAAAACAGGGAAGACCAAAAGAAACTCTCCATAGAACCATCACAAGGGAGAGCTCAACCATAGGTCTCAGTCGCACTCAAGACCTACATCAAGTGGCAACGAACCGACAGACGTGGAAAGCTATGACCTCTGCCCTATGCGCCATCTTTGGCACAAGAGGAATAACTAACTAACTCTCAAGAGACCCTTGTTTCTAGTGAAGGTTTTGGCACCCTATCTCAACACCCCTCAGTGCTTGCACAAACCAGCAACCACTTGATAATTTGGAGGAGTCTGTTGAACTTTGACGTCATTAACCTCCGATGTGTGGGGGTCAGTCCGGGTCTATCAAATTCCAAGCACTTGCCCTACAATTTGAGATATGCTACTACCCCACAGGGACGGTTTTGTTTCGGCTGCAAATAACAGCTTGCGGAGAGTTCATGTTTTTGAGAGCGATCTTTGGTTGTTTTATCCACAATTCTTGGGTTATTTTATCAGCGGTTCTTTGGTTATTTTGTCAGCGGTCGCAAAGTTATTTATTCCCCCCTGCACGATATGGGCACCTGTTTGGTGGTGAAGGAGAATGGACTCTGACGCCTTAAAAGCACGTCAAAAAAAAAAAAGAATTTAATTAAGAGGTTGCTGAAATCGAATTTGTTCAGTAGTGAGGCGCATATATTGCAGACTAACTGTTAACTTCAGTACAAAGTTTTAAACAATCAAACGAGATAAGAAGAAGAAGAAGAAGAAGAAGAAGAAGAAGAAGAAGAAGAAGAAGAAGAAAAAGAAGAAGAAAAGGAAGAAGAAGCAGAAGCAAAAGAAGAAGAAAAGAAGAAGAAGAAGAAGAAAAAGAAGAAGAAAAAGAAAAAGAAGAAAAAGAAGAAGACGAAGAAGACGAAGAAGAAGAAGAAGAAGAAGAAGAAGAAGAAGAAGAAGAAGAAGAAGAAGAAGCAGCAGAAGAAGCAGAAAAGCAGAAGAAGCAGAAGAAGAAGGAGAAGAAGAAGGAGAACAAGAAGGAGAACAAGAAGGAGGAGGAGGAGGAGGAGAAGGGAGAAGAAGAAGAAGAAGAAGAAGAAGAAGAAGAAGAAGAAGAAGAAGAAGAAGAAGAAGAAGAAGAAAAAGAAAATTATAAAAAAAATTTTAAAAACGAAGATGGGGGAGGGAGAGAGAGAGAGACACGATAAAAAGTGGAGAAGATGAAAAAAAGGAAACATTTGGAGAAGGCGTAGAATTCGAAGAAAAAAAATCTAATAATGTCTGCTATAGAAATACCTGTACCAATTTGCACAGTCTGAACTTACGGGCTCGAAATACTTTCAAATATGTCTCTACCCAACGGACATCATCTCCTGATTACTGACACGGCCCGGAATCCAAAATGAAAACGACTTTGGTGTGACTCGTTAAAAAGTCGTTAGGTGCAAATAGAACGCCCGCGGCTGCCTTCAAAGAATGTTAAGTTAAGCAGTTTCCTATTCCGGTCTTCGATTTATCTCAGTCTGTATTTTCTAAAGCCGGGTCTGTACGTAGAAACAGCCTGATAATTGTCTGTCTAATGGTGATGATTTTCTCATTGCAGTGTTACGGTCATGAATGTTTCTTCTTCTTCTTCTTCTTCTTCTTCTTCTTCTTCTTCTTCTTCTTCTTCTTCTTCTTCTTCTTCTTCTTCTTCTTCTTCTTCTTCTTCTTCTTCTTCTTCTTCTTCTTCTTCTTCTTCTTCTTCTTCTTCTTCTTCTTCTTCTTCTTCTTCTTTCTTCTTCTTCTTCTTCTTCTTCTTCTTCTTCTTCTTCTTCTTTTCTTCTTCTTCTTCTTCTTCTTCTTCTTCTTCTTCTTCTTCTTCTTCTTCTTCTTCTTCTTCTTCTTCTTCTTCTTCTTCTTCTCTTTCTTCTTCTTTTCTTCTTCTTCTTCTTCTTCTTCTTCTTCTTCTTCTTCTTCTTCTTCTTCTTCTTCTTCTTCTTCTTCTTCTTCTTCTTCTTCTTCTTCTTCTTCTTCTTCTTCTTCTTCTTCTTCTTCTTCTTCTTCTTCTTCTTCTTCTTCTTCTTCTTCTTCTTCTTCTTCTTCTTCTTCTTCTTCTTCTTCTTCTTCTTCTTCTTCTTCTTCTTCTTCTTCTTCTTCTTCTTCTTCTTCTCTCTTCTTCTTCTTCTTCTTCTTCTTCTTCTTCTTCTTCTTCTTCTTCTTCTTCTTCTTCTTCTTCTTCTTCTTCTTCTTCTTCTTCTTCTTCTTCTTCTTCTTCTTCTTCTTCTTCTTCTTCTTCTTTCTTCTTCTTCTTCTTCTTCTTCTTCTTCTTCTTCTTCTTCTTTCTTCTTTCTTCTTCTTCTTCTTCTTCTTCTTCTTTCTTCTTCTTCTTTTTTCACTTTTTATTTTTTTTTATTCTTCTTCATCTTCTTTCACGTCTGCCTTGTTCTTCTTGTTCTTCTTCTTCTCTTCTTCTTCTTCTTCTTCTTCTTCTTCTTCTTCTTCTTCTTCTTCTTCTTCTTCTTCTTCTTCTTCTTCTTCTTCTTCTTCTTCTTCTTCTTCTTCTTCTTCTTCTTCTTCTTCTTCTTCTTCTTCTTCTTCTTCTTCTTCTTCTTCTTTATAGTCATCACTCTTTTCATCATGATTAATTTTATTATTATGTAGCAGGTTTTTGCAGAACATCGCTCTCATCACGGTCTGCCTAAAAGAAAAACGATCTCTCGCATGTGCTATTATTTTGTTCCAATTCGCTGTGGCGCTTGATATGACCAAAATAGTTCAGCGTCCGAGACAGGATGCTGTTTATTAACCGATCTTTCTTGATGTTCAGATCTTTCAAGATGTCAGTATTTTTCCTCTTCTTTGTCCAAGATATTGTGAGAATCTTTCTATATCTTTTCAGCTCAAAAGCCCCTGTTCTCTTTTTTTTTAGGACTGGGAGATAGTCCACGACTCAAATCCGAATTGCTACAAGGAAGAATGTATTATTCTTAATACGTTTTTTTATTTGCCTTCACTGACTGTAAACCCCCGAGAAAAGCCATGGTTGTTCTTCCGTTTCTTTACTGTGGCTTTATTCCAGGACCTAAGTTTTGCGTGTGCACCCGTTTTACAGATCTTGCTTATTAGTACGCAGACTTTTGGTTCTTTGCCTCTTAGACAGACCCACTCACTCTTTGAAGGAAACTCCAGTTAGTTGACTCTTACGACATGCTTGTTGGGGATGCAGTGGCTCTTTTCTGTTAGGTTACAATAGGACCTCGGAACCCACACGGGGTCGGTTTGTGTACAACTAGTTTGACACTAAAAACAGTCAGCGTCTAAACCTGTAGTTTTCCTGTTATAATCGTGTTTTCTTGTCATCAGCAGCAGCATTCACATCGTCTCATATATTCGTATCACTCTCATTATTTTGGGAACCTCCGTGTCTAGCTGCTAGACGATATCCTGTGGATCGGAAGGGCGTGGGTTCAGGTCCTGATGGGGTCCGAAATTTTTTTCAAAAATGACCTTGGCTTCTAGGTCGGCCCAGCCTTTAGTGGGTGCCAGGTACAGTACTGGGAAGTAAAGGCAACCGGTGCGATCCTGACCAAATCACCCACCAAGTGCCGATTGAAAAGCAAGACAGCATCTAAATAATAAAAACCGTCCTCTTGTGGGATGCAATGTTTCCTTATTTTGAAGCCCCTCCTGGCTGTTGCTGGGGGTCCTTATATAATCTAACGGTTGAACGGGGTTTCCAGGACCTCTCCATGGGTGATCCTCATCCGCATGGTGGCACTTTGTGTCATCGGGTGTTTTGTTGCTCTTTTTGATGTCCTGGTGGGGTAAATTTAACTTTTCATTCTTCTTCTCCTTCTTTACTTCTGTATTCACCATTAAAAAAGCTGTTGGCGTCTGTGCTATAGTTTACAGCTAGGCTTTGATACAAACCCAAAAGAAAGCGATGACGCATATACGAAACAAAAACCCCCAAAAAAAGTCAGACGCAGAAGAAAGATGTGGAATCACAAAAATAAACAGAAATAAGAAGAGGAAGCTGAATAAATCAGGAACGTTGAAAAATTTAGTGGAACTGAGTTAGGAACCTACATCACTGCACCTGGGACATGGTATAAGCGCTCCGTCCACATCTTCAGCAGCTAGCACAGAGTTCCGATACCGATTATACCAGCAGCAGCCTGATCTGTCTTGTATTTCACGCGAGTTTGAGCTCTGGAAAACCAGAGATTCGGGGGAGGGGGGGGGGGGGGGGGGTTGGATACACTTTGAAAATTGAATTAAAAAATTGCATAGTGAAATGTTAAAAACAAACAATAGTAGCAGACGAAGAAGGAGAAGAAGAAGAAGAAGAAGAAGAAGAAGAAGAAGAAGAAGAAGAAGAAGAAGAAGAAGAAGAAGATGATAATGATGATCAAGAAGAAAAAGAAGAAGAGAAAAGGTTTACAGAGAAGAAGAAAGGTGAAGAAGAAGCATACAACATAAAGAAGTGAAATAACAACAAGGAACAACAACTTGTACAAACTATAAACACTCGGTGATAAAATCAGGTGTTGCGAATACATGAATACAAAATTTTATACGCAATCCTGCCCTACTTTACCCAGAACGGTTTTCGTTTACAAGAGACAATTATTCTGCCTTTTAATACCACCTGCCCATAAAATGAAATTGCATTTATAAGGAACTTTTGCCGTGACGTTTCAGACCAAACGAGGAGAAGGGGCAGAGAAGGGATGTAAAGAGTAAATATATAACTTGTCAGGTAAGCCAGATACTGGCCAGTATTCCCCCTCCTGTTAATGAAAGGCTGTTTCGGGGAGGAAGCATTAGAATATAAAGTGTGTTTATATATATAGTAGTTGTGAACTTGGTTTTAGATCAAGTGTAAACTTGGTTTTTAGATAAAGTGTTTCTTGGAATGTTCTAGAGGACGGTTTTACTAGAGGTGTCTGCCTAAGTTACGAGATTTCAAGGTAAGGGTTTTTCTTGATTTTATTTTATTTGGTAAATATACAGATCACTTCTTCTTCTACGTTCGGGCTTAAATGGAAGGTTGACACGCTGTGTTATGGTTTACAGCAAGGATTGCGATATTTGTCTTTTCGCGACCTAACGCAATAGATTTTAGTAAACACTTAATTTACATTAACCCCACCAACCTTCTTCAGTATTCAGTTCTTGAATGAAGTATGAATGCATTTGTTCTTTTCTTTACCCATTCTTAGAACCCGTCTATAACATTTGTTTTCAAAGGCATGTATGCACTGTTTAGCTTGTGTAGTAATCGCCCAGGTCTCACAGGCGTATGTTGCAATGGGAAAGATTCATAAAGGGATACTTTGTGAAATACTGATGCATGTTAAGGCAGACGTTGTTGATGCCTTGTGGGAGAACGTGTACAGTTGAGAGGAGCAAATTCATCACCAGTCTGGTGAGAGTTATGCAGTGAGGAGTGACGAGGGGATCTGGCCGTTGCTCGACGTTCAGATGAAAGGCAAGGCGGACGTTTAGTCAGTGTGCTACTGTTACCATTAGTATTCGAACTCTGCACTGACTGAGCGCTTATAGGAATCCTCCGAGTGCTGTAATGTCGGTTCTTGAATCCGCTCAGCTCAACAGGGTCCTTAAACACACACGGGGACATACAAGCCACTGTGTGCTTTGTATGCCTGTTTAAAAATATGTATCTTCCTAAACTAAAGGTTTTTTGTGGTATTTATCTTCGTTTGTGTGGGTTCCTGTGTCCTTTTATGCTTTGGTTGGTGGTGGGTTGGGGGGATGGGGAGTGTGAATAGACTCACTGTCCCCTAACAAGCGTACCAAGAATATTAAAAGTAATTCATTCGACGAAAGATTGCCTCTTCCTGAGAAGCTAGAAAGCAAGAGTCTGCGTTAAAACTAATATGCATGCAAAAGTCAAGTTCTGGAACCAGTCTACAGACCAGCAGTTGATAAGCAACCATAACTTTCCCCCCGGATTAACTCAGTGCGTCTTCCTCTTATGGACGCAATTGTGCGTTATTTTTAAGCCCTAATATAACTCAACGGTTGAACGAGGTTTCCAGGACCTCCCACAAAGTGATCCTCATCCGCATGGTGGCACTTTGTGTCACCAGGTTTTTATGGCATGTGTGATGTCCTGATGGGGTAAAACTTACTTACCCACTTACCCCCCCCCCCCCCCCTAGATTTTACAACCGGTGATGGCGGAGGAGGGGGAAGAAGAAGAAGAAGAAGAAGAGGAGGCGGAGGAGGGGGAAGAAGTAGAAGAAGAAGAAGAGGAGGCGGAGGAGGGGGAAGAAGAAGAAGAAGAAGAAGAAGAAGAAGAAGAAGAGATTTATTGATCTGCATGCTTGTCCAGGGCTTCTGTCGTGTGCATGGGTAATAATGTTGCTTCCCTCCCCCTTCCCCCTCTATGGACGTCCGGCAATGCCGTAATGTGTCCAGTGGGACTGCCACAAATGTCTGCCCAATCATGGATCATGTAGAGTCAGCAGTTCTACTCTTCTACGGTTGCTTGTACTCTTCTACGATTGCTTGTACTCTTCTACATTGCTTGTACTCTTCTACGATTGCTTGTACTCTTCTACGATTGCTTGTACTCTTCTACGATTGCTTGTACTCTTCTACGATTGCTTGTACTCTTCTACGATTGCTTGTACTCTTCTACGATTGCTTGTACTCTTCTACGATTGCTTGTACTCTTCTACAATTGCTTGTACTCTTCTACGATTGCTTGTACTCTTCTACGATTGCTTGTACTCTTCTGCGATTGCTTGTACTCTTCTACGATTGCTTGTACTCTTCTACGATTGCTTGTATTCTTCTACGATTGCTTGTACTCTTCTACGATTGCTTGTACTCTTCTACGATTGCTTGCACTCTTCTACGATTGCTTGTACTCTTCTACGATTGCTTGTACTCTTCTACGATTGCTTGTACTCTTGCAGTCTGTAGGGTTTAACACCTCAAGAATGAAATTAAAACAGGCTCAAATCCCGGAACCTCGTTCACCGCATAAAACAGTTATATAAAGGCACCTGATAGTAACATGTAACTCAGTCTGAAATAAATGCTCCTGTTTTGGTGGGCTGCAGGTGCAACAGTTTGAGAAACGCTGCTCAGCAGAACGGCTATCACATGAAGTGTTTGTTTTTTCTAGTAGTGTTTTTCAACATTTTGTTTTTCAATACCCGTCCCCCACCAAATAAGGTCCACCTTATAGCAAACACAAAAGAAAACAGATTTAGATAGCTGTTTATTTGTTAATCTGATGTCAAAAAATGTTTGTGTGTTTTTTTTTTTTTTCAGCTTATGTGACATCTGTTGCTGCTGAATCTATTTTAAATTATTTAAATTGTATGTATGTGGCTGGAACATTATTTCTGATAGTCGAAGCGCTGCAGTAACCGCCATTCGATTTATATGTTTAGTCTTTATTATTACCATGCATGAGATAGTCTTTTCACACAAATGTGAAGTCCTTAAGGTGTTAATCCTACAGACTGAAAGAGTAAAACCACCCAGCCTACTTTGTCAAATGAATGAGCAGAATTTGTTGCGGCCAACCAGTGCTTTTTTTCGATCCATGTGTGTAAACAGGTTGAGGATCACTGGTCTGTAGTTGGTCCCTGTGTGTAAACAGGTTGAGGATCACTGGTCTGTGGTTGGACCCTGTGTGTAAAAAGGTTGAAAATCACTGGTCTTTAGTTGGACCCTGTGTGTAAAAAGATTAGAAAGCCTTAGTCTGTGGTATCCAAATGAAACTTTTAGTGTAGAGCCGACATACACACACAGACACCCAGACACACACACACACACACACAGAGAGAGAGAGAGAGAGAGAGAGAGAGAGAGAGAGAGAGGTGGAGGGGGAGGGGGCAGTTTGTAAAAGAACTATATGGTCCAACTAACTATGCATTTGTCGGCAGTTATCCATCTTGTCTGCACGCCTTCAATCGTATTAAGCAAATAGTAAGTAAAAAGTAAAGTTCCTTTTTTACGCCTTAGGCCCATAGGGTATTTGGGAAGAGCGCCCATATTTTCACAGACCTGTCGGCACTAGGTGGGTCGGCATTACGCCAGCCGTCTTTACTTTCCTAGGACATACATCCATGTACCTATTTAAGGCTATGTCGACCTGCGACGCCCCATACCATGATACAAATCCACGCAGCCAGCAGTTGATTCGATCGCGGTACGTTCTAATTACGAGTCGGACGCCGCATTAAGCATATAGTGATAGACATATATTTTTAGACCAATCAGCACTCTGTGTTGGTTTGGTCACCATCAGGTGGGACGCCTGAACTTTCCAAGACTTTAACCGGGTACCCATTTAAGACTGGGTCCACGTCTATTTCTATTTTAGGGGAAACAAATGAAAACTCGACCATGTTCAACCTGCTGTGCGAACAGTCTCGGGATACATTTGTGGTCTGATTGGTTTGCGCCACTTTAGTGCGGGTAAGATTGTGGTATGTGCGCCAGTTCTCGGTCTTGATGTTCCTATTCTAGTGGTTTGACCGCTTCTTCTTGTCTGCTGTCCCAATGTGTTCCTCTTTTCCTTGTATGCCTGATGTTTTCCGTGTGCGTCATCCTTCGTCTGGTTAAGTCTCCTTATTATTGTATCCTTGTGTCCTCCGGTGTGTTATTCTTTAGATTTGCCAGGCGTAGTTCGTGAGAGACCGAGCTGGTTGGCAACTATTCTTTACACAACTTCCTTTCTGAGCACTATTTATAGAGTATTTATGAGTATTTTACTTTGCCAAAAAAACTGAAAACAGTTTTTAGGTTTGGATAGATCAAGGCTGGGTCGACCTTGAAGCCAAGAAAGAAAAAAAAAATACGGCTGCATGCAGATTTAAACCCACGGCCTTCCGATTTGAGAGTGAGCTTGGAGCCGCTACACCATAACGGCTCTGTTAGTGTTATAGAGGCGTGGTAATCATTGGCCTGACGATGGCGAGTGCCATCTACATATGTCCTCTACAGTTGGAGCATGGTTTTTCAAGACTATTGTTGCCAACGCATGAGCTTCTTCACAGACGGTACACTCCTAAACTATCAGCCACCATTTTCTGTCTCATTCCTCTTCTCTTCCGAATATTCATTCTACATACTACTATAATGTGTATTCGTCATTCTGCTCATTATTTTTACGCGCCTAAGCATGGATAAAAACACCTAGGGGCTCCCCCAAAAAATATGGAGCGTGGGCTAAATCCCACTTTCCCTTAATAGCTGTCTGTGTTATGCTGTTCACTTCGCGATTTCTATTTTAAAATATATTATTCTCACTTGGTTTTTTCTTAACATTAGTAATGCAGATACTTATATACATTTTCACTTTATATTGTTTTAAAACTTTAAACTGGACGTTTTTCAAACCAGAGTGGACGATTTTTTAAACCACCCCGACGTTTTTCAAGCGGTTTTCAAACGGCGTAGTACATTTTTCAGATTAAATTGGACGATTTCTATATCATCTAAAACTTTTTTTAATCAAACTGGTCAAAGTTCAAACATCGAACATTGCTGCAGATATTTTTTTTTTTTCAATGTGCGTATGTGCTTGCACAGGGCCGCATGTTTGATTTGCCTGATGTTGAGGATAGGGTAGCCAGATTTTGTAAAATTTAAAAAAAAAACGGATTGACGACTGATTGTTAGTTTAAAACAACATTTTAAACTACTAATGGCTATACATTATCAACATAGTAAACTTACCCCATAAGAGCGGAAACATGGAGAAATAAGACAGTTACTAAAAAATTACAAACGTTCATTAACTGGTGCCTGTGCAAAATAGAGCGAATTAAATGATATGATAGAATCATTAATGTAGAACTTTTGGGGAGAACTAAACAAGTTAGAGTGGGCCAAGAGGTGAAGAAAAGATACTGGCGTTTGAAAGGACCAACACTGATAAAACCTAAGAACAATATAACTTTTAGGGCTGTACCGAATAAATTCGCTTCCGGGCCGAATAGTTGCGGTCAGGCCGAATACGAATAGTAATTACCTTACACCCGCTTCTGCACAAACTGCCTTAATACTGACAGCATGGAACGATTGGTTTTGTTGAAAGCCAATTCAGCTTTCTTGCATTAACTAAGCTGTCAGTGACAATTTCCAAGTTTAGTTACTTGTTATAATACTTAGGATTCTTTCATTCCTAGTTATTAATTACCACAGACTGACAGAAGGATGCAAAACATAAAATGTTTTTAAATGTTTACTATTCTGTACGAATACTAACTAGACATGAAAAGTATATAAACTCCGGTCACATCCAAGTCGATAATTTGAAAACGGAAACATATAAGTACTTGGGTGCAAACTTCAACTGCTTCAACATGCTGAGAGAAGAAATACAAGCAAGAAAACAATCTAGAAATATAGTATACTATGCCCTTTAACATCTAATAAAGTCAAAGTGTCTGTCTCGCAATACCAAGATCAAAATATATAAAACGTTGATAAGATCAGTCGTGTTGTATGTCTCTGAAACTTGACGCAGAAATAAAAGAGATGAGGTCTTATTACAGGTTTTTGAAAACAGTCTTACGACAAATCTTTGGACCCATCAAAGATGCTAACAGCGGTGAATGGAGAGTTAGAAGCAACAACGTAACACATAATCTGTTTAAATCACCATTGATCACTGGAATCATGAAAGCTAACAGACTAAAATGGTTGGGACATATTGAAAGAATGCATGCGACAGAGAGGAGAAAAACTATACGCAACGGAGATGAATGGTC
>CAJHNH020005879.1:463522-471022 GCA_905116865.2 Candidula unifasciata | reverse complement strand
AGTAAAAAAAAAAAAAACATTTGACACGGCTAAAAAAAAAAAAGTGGCCGTGCCTAGCGGCCATTTTGACCTGAAGCATTATGTGAGGGTTAATAAATGGTCGCCCCAGCAGTACCCTCACTATTAACTGGGGAAGGGACTTAGGACATTACATCCACCAGCAGGCGTCGCCCCTACAACGACCTGACTGCCTTCGTTAACGACTGTTCACCCAACAGCCATGCAGTTCTTTGGCACGAAGGAGACACCTTGAACATGGGTTTCGGGATGCACTTGGGTCATTCACTTCGTCCTCATCTTCACAGCCATAAAAAATTTCCAACTCCGGTGGCGAGAGAAAGAAAGTGGAAAGAATCAAGGAAAAGTGGGAGAGGGGCAGGGGGGGGGGGTGGAAAGGGAGAAAGACAAGCTAAAAAGCAAACAAAGTCAGTATAAAAAAGATAAGACAGTCAGCCAGACTGGCGGAAAATAGCGAAATCGTAAATTAAATAAATATTATTTCAGTAGAAAAAACTATATTGTTTTCCAATTTTTAAGACACACTTCCGCCTGTCTGCCGTTCCTATATCTCTCTCCCCCCCCCCCCTTTTTTTTTTTCCCCCCTGTCTAATTGTAACCGTTTATTATGCAGCGCATGCAGTCTCATAAAATAATGGGCAAGCATGTAATGTATTAACTTGTAAAAACATGCCATTGCATAACAACTTAATATGACCCAGCCCTTTCCTGCACCTTGTTTATTTCTGGAGTCGTCTTGGCCTTGAACCAGACGACGTTATACAATTTAGATTGTACTTTTGTTCTCACATTAGGAAATTAGTACAATACTAGAAGTAGAAACAGCAGCAGTAGTTGTAGTAAAAGTAGTAGTGGTTGTAGTAGTGATAGTTAAAGTAGTGGCAAAAGTAGTACTAGCAGTAGTAGTAGTAGTAGTTATAGTAGTAGTAGTAGTAGTAGTAGTAGTAGTAGTAGTAGTAGTAGTAGTAGTAGTAGTAGTAGTAGTAGTAGTAGTAGTAGTAGTAACATTAGTAGTAGTAGTAGTAGCAGTGGTGGTGGTGGTAGTAGTAGTAGCAGTAGCAGCAGCAGTAGTAGTTGTAGTAGGAGGGGAGGAAAAGGAGTAGTAGTGGTGGTTGTGGTAGTCATCGTGATAGTCAAAATTAACAAATCCTAAATGAAAGACTCCTTTAGATTAGAGCGAATGCTTTACTGGTATCATAATCATAAAGAAGAAGAAGAAGAAGAAGAAGAAGAAGAAGAATAAGAAGAAGAAGAAGAAGAAGAAGCAGCAGCAGAAAGAAAAAAAAAGAGGAAAATAAATAGTCATTTTTCACCCCGGTCAGCCTGCATCGTTAAGGTCAGTTTCAGAAAATATCCGCAGATTTTACAAAATTCCAACACTTGTGACCAGTTTGTGACGTCCAGACACCGTAACATTTGCATCACGGTGTCCACTTTGTCCAGGAGAATTAACTTTCCTAACACAGTCGCCTTTTTATAAATCCAGAAAGAGACGCTAGGAATTCAAGTAATTCACTTTGTAAGCGGATGTTGATTTGATGGTCTAGTGGTCAGTAAATGATCTGACAGCCACACTGGTATAGTAGTGGTCAGTATTCAGTTCTTGCGGGATAGTTTTTTTTTTTTCTTTAGCCATTGCCGTTAAAGGGTCGATCGATCGATCAGTTTGTCTCCTCCAGGTATGCTACCTACGGCTTGTAACCCTATCCTGAGATTATAAAACAGCAAATCAGATCCTCAATACCCCGTTCAACCTTTAAAAAAAAAAAGTCAAAATTAGGGCACCAGCGAGAGCTGCACCCTTCAGGTGTAACATGTAGTCTTTTGCGGGTAAGGTGGATGTGATGGGTCGATCCAGAATTCTGGCTGATTGGTTGTTAGTCCTCCGAAAGACTTTGGTGTTTAGTTAACTGTTTCGATAACAGGAGGTTCCATGTAGCAGGTCCTTTGCAGAACGTCGCTCTCATTGGCCTGAAAGAAACTCTGTCTCTCGCCAGCTGTCCCGCCTCATTTACCTTTGTTTTCGAGGACTCACTTATATCATGTGCCCATCTTCATGATGGTCGACCCCTGCACCTCTTTCCTGGTACCATTTCTTCTGCTAATAATTTTTTCCAGTCCTCCATTGCTCATGATATGACCACAGCTTCCGAGACATTATGCTGTTTATTAGTCCATCATCCTTGTTGTTCACAGAAGGAGATAACACAGTGAAGAAAAAAAAACTTATGTCAGAAGGCCGGTAGCCTTTGTGAAAGCCAATGTGCAGTCCATATCCTCTTGTGTACCATAAAGATGTGTCTTCATTGTTGTTGGAAAAGGCCAGATTGCGTCCTCTGTTGTCACCATACAGTTGACAGTGTTGTAACACATGCTCAGCATTTTCTGATGCCACGCTGCAGGGGAACGTTTCCGTGTTTCCTACACCGAAAAGTTTGAACATATGTTGACGACGTCTGTTGTGCCCTGTCCTTAGTCTGAATATAATACACTGTGCATCTCTAGAGAGGCGAAGGAGCGAGTCTTGAGGTGAAAATCTGGTGTGTGTATCAAGCCACCTTTCTTGGATACTAGATAGTACTAGTGTCTTAAATCTCTTGGTGGGTTAGGTCACCATTCGGTTGTATCATGTCACTGCGGCTTTCAGCCAGTCTTGTCTGCTATTTCATTGCCTTCCAATCTACAGTGACCTGGAATCCACTGCATTACAGATTGTTCTACTGAAGAACGCAGGTGAATCAGTTGTTGCGTTAAGTCTACACACTGAGTGTCTTTTGGGTTAACAGTTGCTTGTAGAACTGACATAGCATCAGTTAGAAAGACCACTCTGCTATATTTGATGTGCTGTTGTCCATTCAGGAAAAAACATGCCGCCAGAAGTGCTTCTACCTCTGCTCTGTAATTGAAGAAATATGAACCTGTTGGTAAAGCTTGGTTGATTTTTTAACCATTTGGGCATTCTATGTATATTCCTCCTCCTCCGTCTCTTACTGCTCTCTTGGCTGAACTATCTGTATACACTCTAATCCAGCTCTGGTGTGGACAGAGTCTATTGATCTCTCCTTCTGTCACGGACTTCTTAGCAGTGCTGCTCAATGATGATCTGGAGAAGATCCCTGTTACAGTGGTTCTGACTGTTGACAGGTTATTCCTAAACAGGGGGAATGGGGATGGGGGGCAGTGGTTGTAAGGTTTCAGTGGAGCATTTGGCACTGTGGGAGGGAGTTTGAGGTCAACGAGCTTGATATCTGCGTTCTTATTGAAACGTGTTCTCTTTATTCTAGGCCTCTAGGGTTTCTGAAGTCGGCTGTGCATGGGTTGATCTTTCAAATAGTGTATTTGGAGAGCTGGTTGAGGAGTTTTGTGTCTCTCCTGTCTTCAAGAGCATGACAAGTAATTGTTTCCATGTCTGATATGGGCGTGGAGCCCAAAACCACTGCCATAATATGGAGAGCATGGCTTTTTTTAGTTAACTGTATTGGAGGGTTGTGGCATTAGGACGGTTGAGAACCACTGATCTAGCACAACATACCCTGTCTATCACTGGTGTAAATAGGGGTTTGTGGTTTGGTTACCTCTTCTTTTTGGTTGCATCTTTTGAAAAGAACAAAGTCAACCGGTGGGTTTCAAATCTCTATTATGAGGGGGGAGGGGGGAGGGAGATAGTCCCACTGCCTCCTGGCAATCATGTCGTAAAAACCGACTATTCATGGGATATTTCCTTTGAAATATGAGTGCATCTGCCTGAGAGGCGATGAACCAGCAATCTGCACACATATAAGCCAGACTATAAACGAATGTGCACGCAAAACTTCAAATTCTTGAAAAATACTCAAAGTCTAGAAGTTAACGAACAACCACAACTTTTCACAGCCGGTAAACGCAAAGAAGAAGAAGAAGAAGAAGAAGAAGAAGAAGAAGAAGAAGAAGAAGAAGAAGAAGAAGAAGAAGAAAGACAAAGAAAAGACACAAAAATAGTTCTCCTTTCCCCATATTTCCTTACTTTTTGTCGTAATCAAAACAATGAGGACTTGCTTAAATACCTTCGTGTCTTCACTTCACCACAATCTTCGTACCCTGTTGCTAACTAGACGTGCCACACATACCCGTTTGCTGAGTAGAAAGAAAAATAAAATGCATAAATGTAATAATGTATACATTTCAGACAGCCTAGATATCGTGAGAATTTTCAAGACAGTGACCTTCCTTGTTCAGCTGGCAAGCCCTCGATGACGTACTTTGCTACGCTTGGCGCTAAGCTTGTCAGAAGTGGCTTTTCACTCACTGCAGCAAGGCTACCTCACTAGGTCACAACCATCATATAAATTCGTTTTCCTCAACGGTTCACTTGGCAACCATGGTCTAGCTTTCCCCCCAATCTGTGTCACGATTTAGCGCGGGAAATTGGTTACAGCGGGTCTTCTGTTGGTATTTTTGACACTGCTTCCATTATTCCAGAGATTGTAATTGGCCAACAAAAAATCAAGGTCACATGATACGTCTTATACCGGAAATCTTGTGACGTCAGTGGCTGAAGAGTCGTCAAGTTTTTCTATACGTCTTTTAGACCCCCGCTGCCAAAGAAAATGTGCCTTTTGATGACAATTCGATGCTGGCTGTGGTTTCGTTATTATGTAGGTTATCTTTTACGTTTGGATCGGACAACTTTAAACCGGTGCAGTTTAGTTTCCGTGTAGAATACTGAGCTTTCTTCACTCATGAGATTAAACAAAACAGGACATAAGTTGGATTTTTGCTATTCCCATTGTAGAATTTCTTTAAGAGAGCATTAGAACCATTGTCTGACAGTGTAAGGCGGTAAAAAAAGGAGGATCAAATAACAAATTGTCCAGACTTCTTTTACGATGTAAGTGAAAAGGTATCCTCTACAGGAAATTGCAGAACCAGTCAGGCATATGTCCGTTTTTTTTTTTTTCTTCTTTCTATTAGTCAATTAATTATACGATCAATACACCTGAATGGTCAGCTCTCGATAGCACTGTTGAAAACTACACAAAGCGGCCTGCTACGAAATCGGCTGCATCTGGAATCGAACTGGGTACGTCTGCGCATGTGGCTTAGGCGTTGCACACACGCTTTGTAATGCTGGGGTGCTGAGTTCGATCCCAGCTACAGACGCCCTGTCTTGCGTTAGTTTCGATAGTAGTATCGAGACGCCCACCGTTTAGTCAGCAAATGGCACCTGCGGTCTTTGCCAGCAACGTTCCTCTTACTGTTTCACTTGGACGTCCGCGTTTCTCAAGCCAGTCTTCCTTCAGTACCAGATTAGTGATTCTCTCTGTCACCGTCTTTGTTTGTGTGTGTTTGTGTGTGTGTGTATCTGTGTATACAGAGAGAGAGAGAGATATATATATATTTTATATATATATATATATATATATATATATATATATATGTTTTTGTGTATGCACGTGTGGGTGTGTGTGTGTCTGTCTGTCTGTGTGTGTGTGTGTGTCTGTGTGTGTATACATAGAGAGAGATTATATACATATAAATATTTATATATATATTTGTGTGTATATACGTGTGGGTGTGTCTGTCTGTGTGTGTGTGTATACAGAGAGACAGAGACTATATACACATGTACAGTGGAACCTCGCTCAACGAGCATAATTCGTTCCAGAATCACACTCGTTAAGCGAAACACTCGTTATGCGAAACAATTTTTCTCATATAAATTAATGTAAAATACAATAATGCGTTTCATGTCGACAAAAATACTCACAAAAATGCTATGTATAACGTTTATTCAAAGAAAATTATATACATTTTGTGAAGGAGAGTGAATCATCTTCATCTTTTCTTCACATGCGGAACGAACCCACCTGGAATGCGAATTCGATTTGCAGGGAAAAAAAAGTCGAAATAATTATGATACATACCTATTTTTTTTTTTTTTTACTAGAATGATGTCCAGAGACATTTGTTTTTGCCGACGCTTCAAAATTTGGCGAAAATGCGACACAGCATTATCATTAAATAAATTGACAACGCGCAAAGCCACTTCCTTATTAAGGCGATGCTTCTCAATGTAAGGTGCAACAGTCTGCCATGCTAAGAGCATTTCTCTTATTTCGCCAGAAGATTGTTGTTTTTCTGTTACCTCTTCCTCCGACAAACTTTCCTCCAAAACTTCTTGCTGTGAAACACAATGCAACTCGATAAGCTCTTGGGTGGTCAGCTCTTGGTTGTGTTCTTCGATATCACTGTTATCCACCTTTAATCCCATGATAGTGGCCAAAGACACAATCTTGTTGACTACAGGCTCCACAGGTACTGTCTCGAACCCCTCAAAGTCACAAATCGACAACGCTCTCCGGCCAAAGCTTCTTCCTAGGATAAGTTAGGGTTTTCTTGGTAACCCCTTTCCCTGCCCTGTCGATCATCTTGAGGCAGGCAACGATGTGGAAGTGATTTTTCCAAAACTATTTGAGAGTGAGATTGGTCCCTTCAGTCACCTGAAAACAATGCTCGAAGAGTGCTTTAGTGTAGAGCTTCTTAAAGTTAGAAATAACGGTTCTCCTTAAAACTAAGGTCACTTATTATATAGTACGCCGGAGTTCAGTCCCCTGGCCGCATTGCAATTATGGAGTGGACCGGAGGGAACGACACAAATGACGTAATTACTGTGTATTGGCGATAGACAGCGTGAACCGATGAGGTAATTACTGTGTGTTGGTAATAGATGCACTGCTGTCATAATAGGGTTAAGGTTAGGGTTTGGGTGAGGGTTAGGGTTAGGGTATTGGCACTCCTTAAGACTACGGCCACTCCTAACCCTACTCCTAACCCTACCCCTAACCCTACCCCTAACCCTAACCCTAACCCAAACCCTAACCCTAAGATGACAGCAGTGCATCTATCGACAACACACAGTAATTACATCATTTGAGTCCTTCTTGTCCACTCCGTAATTGCAATGCGGCCAGGGGACTGAACTCCGGCGTACTCCATAAGTGGCCGTAGTTTTAAGGAAAACCGAAATAACTTGCTGGTCCATGGGCTGGAGTAACAGAGTGGTGTTGGCAGGCAGAAACTGGATTTTGACGAACCTAAATTCTTCAAAGAGGTCATCTTGTAGGCCTGGAGTATTCATGTGCATACATCACAATATAACAAAAGTTTTGAGAAAATGTGTGATCACAAGCGACACTACGATGCTACTGGAACGAGTGCTAAACACAGACTGATGTAACATGTGCACAGTTCGGGACTTCCCCTCTCCTCGACACTCGTTATGCGAAATGTCGCTCGTTAAGCAAGTCATTTTTTTACAATTTGTTTTGCTTGTTATGCGAATTACTCGTTATGCGAGGTGCTCGTTAAGCAAGGTTCTACTGTATAAATATGTATATATTTGCGTGTATATACGTGTAGATGTGTGTGTGTGTGTGTATATATATATATATATATATATATATATATATATATAGATTATATTATATACGTATTTGTGTGTGT
>CAJHNH020005879.1:453522-458522 GCA_905116865.2 Candidula unifasciata | reverse complement strand
TTTATTTGTCTGTGATTCTCAAATGTTATAGTTGTCTGTGATTTCCAAATGTTTTAGTTGGCCATGATTCCCAGGTGTTTTAGTTGGCTATGATTCCCAGATGTTTTAGTTCGCTATGATTCCCAAATGGTAAAGATGGCTTTGATTCCCAAATGGTTTAGTTGGCTATGATTCCCAAGTGTGCTCATGCATTTTACCACCTATTCTATTGTCTGTGTGTTTTTTCTTGGGTATTCTTAATATGCATATTATTATATGAATCATATCATGTTTTATTGGTAAAATACAACTGCTGTGCAAAAGGTGGGTGTCTGGAATGGCAGAATACAAAAACACGCCTGCGTGCCCAACATGTAACACTTTCAAAATAAAGTTTCTTAGTTCGTTCGTTCTTTCTTTCGTTCGTTCTTCTTTTTCTTTTTCTTTTTCTTTTTTTTTCTTCTTCTTCTCCTCCTCCTCCTTCTTCTTCGTCTTCTTCTTCTTTTCTCCTCCTCCTCCTCCGTATCCTCCTCCCCCTTCTTCTTCTTCTTCTTCTTCTTCTTCTTCTTCTACTTCTTCTTCTTCTTGTTCTTTTTCTTCTTCTTCTTCTTCTTCTTCTTCTTCTTCTTCTTCTTCTTCTTCTTCTTCTTCTTCTTCTTCTTCTTCTTCTTCTTCTTCTTCTTCTTCTTCTTCTTCTTCTTCTTCTTTCTTCTTCTTCTCTTCTTATTATTATTATTATTATTATTATTATTATTATTTTTATTATTATTATTATTATTATTATTATCATTATTCGTCTCCTCCTTCTCCTTCGTCTTTGACTTAGTCTTCTTCTACTTTTTCTTCTTCTTTCCTCCTCATCTTCCTCCTCCTCCTCCTTCTTCTTCTTCTTGTTCTTCTTCTTGTTCTTCTTCTTCTTCTCTCCTTCTTTTTATTCTTCTTTTCTTCTTCTTCTTTTTCTTCTTCTTCTTCTTCTTTTTCTTCTTCTTCTTCTTCTTCTTATTCTTATTCGTCTCCTTCTCCTCCTTCGTCTTTAACTTCGTCTTCTTCTACTTTTTCTTCTTCTTTCCTCCTCCTTGTTCTTCTTCTTGTTCTTTTTGTTCTTGTTCTTCTTGTTCTTGTTCTTGTTCTTGTTCTTCTTTTTCTTCTTCTTCTTCCAATTCTTCTTCTTATTCTTCTTCTTATTCGTCTCCTCCTCCTCATTTGTCTTTGACTTCGTCTTCTTCTACTTTTTCTTCTTCTTTCCTCCTCCTTTTTCTTCTTCTTCTTCTTCTTCTTCTTCTTCTTCTTCTTCTTCTTCTTCTTCTTCTTCTTCTTCTTCTTCTTCTTCTTCTTCTTCTTTCTCTTCTTTTTCTTCTTCTTCTTCTTCTTCTTCTTCTTCTTCTTCTTCTTCTTCTTCTTCTTCTTCTTCTTCTTCTTTACTTCTTCTTCTTCTTTCTTCTTCTTTCTTCTTCTTTCTCTTCTCTTTTTCTTCTTCTTCTTCTTCTTCTTCTTCTTCTTCTTCTTCTTCTTTCTTCTTCTTCTTCTTCTTCCTTCTTCTTCTTCTTCTTCTTCTTCTTCTATTTCTTCTTCTTTTCTGCTTTGGCTCTTAAAATGGTGGTATTGTACATTTCAGCTAGGCTGTGAAATCTGCGCCATTTAGCCCTAAACATTATATTTCAGATAACATTTAATTACCCTTCCTCCCCTTATGATTGTTTCGGGGCGGCAGGCTGTGGGATTAACATCTCAATAGTAAGAATCAGACAGGTACAAATCCCGGAAATCTTGTTCAGCCATATAGTCTTACACCAGAGTTATGTATACTGGGGCGCTACAAAGCGGTGACCTTCTGTCTTATGTGGGTTGGCCTTTTACGAGATGCGTTTCAATGAGCAATGTGTCTGTTCTTTCCCCCCAAACTAATGCCGGGGTACCGGGTTCGATCCTAGCTGCAGACGATTTGGCAACAGAACGTCTTGCGTTGGTTTCGACAGTGGTACCGAGAGCTCTCCGTCCAATAAGAAGTGGAAAAACTACTAAACGTAAAATTTGCTTTAAAAAAAATCCACAAAAGCCAAAGATGCTGTGATTTGTTCTGCAACGTTATGTAAAGAATAGGCAACTTACTGACTATATGTTCGTTATATCAGAAGGAACAATATACACAGAACATAGGCTTAGTGGTCTCGAGGCATGGCGTCCGCCTCGAGTGCTGCAAGTCCCGGGTTCAGGCCCCGGTGAAGGCTGGGATTTTGTCACGTGGACTTCTAGTAATTTTACCTGGTCTCTGGGTAGTAAGATCGGACGTATGTGAGTATTGCTGAGCACGTAAACTATTACCTGGCAGTTTCAAATCGAAAAGAGTAGCATAAGGGCGTTGCCCGTATAAAATTTGTAGTTAAGAATGTACCCAAAGTATTTCAGGTTCTTCGCCGGTGCTACGGAGTTCGTTCACTGCACTGGTATTCTTCGGACTCAGGCTTGAGTTAGACTTTAGAACGGAGCACTTATGGGTTACACCCTGTGCCATGATGTTGATTTGTTGTTTTACCATAAACAATAAAATTCAGCTAAGCAGTGACGAAGAAAGAAGCGCGAAAAGAAATACACGAGAAAGAATAATATTATATCCACTGTATTCCGCACGGAATAATCATATTTCTGGTTCATTTATCTCATTTGGAATTTTGGGACCAGGATACGGTGGATCGGGTTGTTTGACTTAATTGGGTGGAAGAAGGGGTGGGGTTCCTAAATGGAACAGGGATAGAGAAGAAAAGAATAGCAGACAGATTAAAGAGCTGGGCGTGTCCGAAGAAACATGTGATAGCAACAATGTTCCTGAAACTGCATCCACTTGGTTTGGTTACGCGATCTGGTCCTGATGTGCCACATAATTTTTTGTTTAAGCCCTGTCCATGGCTTTATCCTAATAAAACCTAAAAGTTGAAGGAGGTTTCTGGGCCTAGCACCCGGGTAATCCTCAACCGAATGGTGGCACTTTGTGTCACCGGGTGTTGGTAGCTCGTTGCACTGTCCTGGTGAAGCTGAACGACACACACATACACACACACACACACACACACACACACACTTTTTGAAAGATTTTTCTCCTTACGTGCTGGCCTTGTTTGTACCTATTGCAGTGTTCTTCAACATATAGCCCGCGGACCACTAGTGGACAGATGGGCTCCTAAAAATGTCTGCCCAACCATGTAACTAGATATGGCATTTAGACTTTCTCCTCCAGGATTGCAATATATGGGATTAGCACGGCAAAGATGAGAATCCTGTAGCTACAAATCATCTATAACATAACAAGTCAGCATTTACAGACGTTAGCTTATGTCTTTGATTACCGTGAAAACGAACAGAACAGCTGATCGAGTTGGCTTCTGATTTCAGTCTTGTGTCTGGGGATAAAATACAATCTATATATATAAAAATCAATGTTTGTGTGTTTGTTTGCTCCCTATAGACTCGGAAACTACTGAACCGATTTAGCTAAAATTTTCAGGATATGTTTGTTTTGATACCGGATTTTGAACCATCGTGGTTTGAAATTCAACCTGTCGCTGTTAGAGATAGGTGACCACATATTGAGCCATAATATTCGAAATTAATATTTATAACTTTAGTGATTTCTAATTATAGCCACGTTAGTAATTGCGCATGCGCCGCCGTAGTCAGAACGCAAGGCTTCCGCCATTTGCCGGCGAGTTACGTGCAGCCAACGCCTTCTCTAATACATAGAGTAGGACGTGGTACATTAAACAAGACTATCTCTATATTTGCCACAATAACCATATTAAACACGATTTCTATTTTCTGTTTTTTTTTTCTTCAATCAACCTTCGATGGGGGGAGGGGGTGGGGGTGGTGGCAATCAAGGACTATCTCGACGTCGGCGCAGACATTGACTGCGACATTAACTTCATTAACCGTGTTAGACACGTGCGATTTCTATTGTTGTGCCGTTTCATTAATATATATGGAGTATCTGTCTATGAGAAAACAATTGCCTGCGGTTTTGAATTGTGTTTTAATCAGGACTCAGTAGTAGGGGCACATATCTCTAATACTTGAGTTCTCTTTTCGTTTATCCGATTAATTGGCTGCTTGGTCGAATGGTTAGAACACTGGGTTCCTGTTCGGGAAACCTGCCTGGTCATACCTCCTTCTTCCACCACCCCGTGTGACCTTAAATGTGGGGTGGGGGAGAGGGGTTGAGCTGTAAAAGGTGTCGAGTAAACAAGGGTACACTAGGCTTAACGAGCTGGTTAATGCCGCCGATTCATTGTTAAAGCGGGCGGCTCTGGTTTCGGGTCACCGACACACACTGAACATTTCGGGAACCAGTGGCAGCCTTCCCTTCCACCCACCTACCATCACATGTGACCTATAATTCAGGGCTTTTGTGGGAGTTGAATAAAAACAGTGGTTCTTGGGTGACGTTTAATCCCATATGTTTGTAACAGATCAGAGTGATTGTTGTGTGGTGAAGTCGTTACTTGTGGTGTTAGCAACAGTCATTTAACATCATCTTTGTAGCGAAGTACGTATAATGAGTTATTAAATACTGCGTTCGTGTATTCTCGTGAGTTTTCAGTATTTTATTCAATATTTTAGTAATGGTTTCATCTGCAGAAACGAGTTCAACTGCTAGTGATTGCCATTGTGGAAGAACGAAAAAAAAAAAAGTAGAAGAAATATTCATAGCTAACGATTCTCACTAAACTTTTCCAAACTTTCAATTTGGTTTCTAAAGGGTTACCGTAAATTGTGTCGTACAAGTCGACCTGAGGTACACGGTTTAGCTGAAAGTTTAGGAACATATCAACCGCATTACATTAACTTGGGGGGAGGGGGGGGCATTTGATACCAAGTTGGAACAGCTACTACCAAATTACCATTTTGAAACTTATTTTATTATGAAACTGTATTTTTTTTAAATAATTACGGCCATTGGAGATCGCTAGGATCCTTCCGAAACAGGTCTCTCGTCAGTCCTTACCCGCACAGAACTGGCAGGTTTACAC